>JANHFL010002568.1:51976-63689 GCA_032468155.1 Oxyrhabdium leporinum | reverse complement strand
CAGGATTTGCTGAACCCCCAAATCCCACTCCTGGCTGACCCCACCCCAGCCCTCCCAGGAGTCTCCAGGCGGCCCGTTTTAGATGCAGGTAAGTGCAGGGCGTGCACGGAGGCTCGGGGAGGGTGAAAAACAGACCTCCCATAAGTTCGGGAAGTCTGGAAACGGACTGTTTTTGCCCTCCCGGAGGCTCAAGGAAAGCCTCCAGAGGCTGGGGAGGGCGAAAACACCCCCACCGTGGTGCAGGAGGCTGACTAGGCCATGGCCACGCCCACACAGCAACCGGGCTGTGAACCCGTTGCTGAAATTTTTGAAGCCCACCCCTGCTTATAAACATTTGTGTAGTGACCATTTGAAGTTACAATGACACTGAAAAAAGTTACTTATGACCAGTTTTCACACAAACATTGCAACATCCCCATGGTCATGTGATCAAAATTTGGACGCTTTGCAACTGGCATGTACTTATGGCATGCCCTGGAGTCACGTGGTCACCATTTGTAACCTCTCCAGTGGCTTTCCGACAAGCAAAGTCAGTTGGGAAACCCAGTTTCGCTTAACAACGGCATGATTTACTTAACAACTGCAGTGATTTGTTGACAAATGTGGCAAAAAAAGGTTGTAAACTGGGGCATAACTCACTTAACAACTCTCTTGCTCAGCAACAGAAATTTTGGCTTCAATTGTGATTGTAAGCCAAGGATTACCTGTATGCGTAAGGTTAGGGTCATATAAGTGTAATCTGGCAAGATTCTGTGAATGTGTCAGCAAATAAAGAACTCAACTTTACCTGTTATGTTGTTCTTGGACTAGACCTAACAGATGGAGTACGGTTGATAAATACATGGAAGGAAGTAGAGATGTAAGTGTAATTGTGAATTAAAATGTGATAGAATGTGGTTTGCATTCCTAGGAGGGAGGGGCTGATTTCTTAGGGACAGAGAGGCAGTAGAGTTTAGAAAGTATAGTCAGCAGGAAGAAAGTTAAAATGACTCCTTCCTAGCTATTCTCAGAGTATATCTATAGTTATGCTTCAGACTCTTGTCTATAAGTGAAGAACAATAAAGGAAACTACTCTTAAGGTGACTCCATGTATCATTCTTGGTCCTGTTAGAAAAGGTTAAATTGTATATCAAAAAGTATGAATTGGTAGTTCTGAAGAATTTTGAATTAAGCATGGGAGAGATAGAAAATTATTAGTCTTCTGTTTTGAAGAGACTATATGACCCCAAGTGGTTTTAAATTACTGATACATACTTACTTTCTATGTATGAGGTAATGGAAAGTGTTATTTTGTGCGGAGGGTGTTTAATAATCTATTTTTTAAAATCGCATGACTTCCTGTATTATTATTATTTTTGTTTTATGTTTCCCTTTGTCCTTTTTTTTCTTCTCTTTTTCATATATCAAAATAAAAATGTATTCGTGAAGAAACTGATGCTAGTAAGGTTTCTTAATTCTTTGCAGAGGATGTTGGTGATGAAGGAGAGGAAGAAAAAGAATTTATTTCTTATGGAATAAGCACTGATATTCATTATGGTATAAAATCAAACAGGTCAGTCAAGATTAAGCTCTGTAAATATGATGGTCAGTATGAGTCTGTGTTTTTAAATATGTCTAACATACCTACCTACCTGAAAATGACAGATCAGTATTCGATTCAGATCATAAATAAAATTAAATTAAATTAAATTTAAAAGACAGAATTTTTGTTAGTCAATTAAAAGACAAATTAGAAAGCAGGATTATTCTACTCCTTTCCCCTTTGAAGAGTGAACAGGTTGGTTGTATTCTCATCATTTAGCCTCGAATTTAGATTCCTCATGCCAGTATTGTAGTTAGATGATTCACCAATGCCAATTCTATGAAGCATACCTCACTTTCTGACAGAAAGATGTTGAAAGTGCCAATCGACATATGTCGTATGAGTAATGATCTTAATTTCCCATAAGGTCTGAATTGAAAAGAGCAATCAGAGACTACATTTATTTGGCTTGCTTTTTTTTTGTCCATGGCTGTAGGAATTATATAGTCACTTGAAAGAATAGGGTCAGTATGCTCAATCCTCTCCTTTTTTTAATGGGAGATAATTGCTTAGTAAAATTGTTAAGCACATCAAAGGCTTACTTAATTATTTAAGGGTTTTCTTTTTCTCAAAAATGGAAAATTCACAACTTACTAATAATTTGATGCTGAATTGTGCTACAGTAATCTTAGCTTGCAGCACATAGATGGTGGTGTGGAAATTCATGTTGGGAAAGCTTTCTTGCCTGATTCTGATTTAAATACTCTTTTAATAGTTTAATTTTTGTGTCCAGACTACCAGAAAATTCTATGGTTCTAGGCTACCTGGGAAGTCAAAACCTCCCCAGAAGAAGGCAGTGACAAACCATTTCTATATTATGGCCAAGAAAATTGTATGAGCCTGTTCATGGAGTCAGTAGGGTTGAGCATGGATTCAAGGATAAGTTATTTATCATCAAGCAAAATGCTGTCATTAGACATATTGCCTTTCAAGTAATTTGGTAGGATTTTATTGTTTTAGTTTTGTTGAATGCCACCAGTCGCTTGTGAGCTGGGCAGCCATATAAATTAGACGATACAGACAGACAGACTAAAAATAGGTTCTGTGGTAGTACAAAAGTATTTAACTGATGTTTAGGTTTTGATAATATCTTTATTATTACTTGAGTACATGTTTGAAGTGGAAATAAGTTACAAACTTAACAAAAATTAAAACTGCCTAGAATTTGAATGTCCTCATGTTAAGCTGAGTAAATGCTCACTATTTATTTATTTTTTGTAATCTATAGTTTGGCTTTCATTAAGCGGGCACCAGTAATTGATGCAGACAAGCCTGTGTCATCCCAGCTCAGAGTTCTCACTCTCAGCGAAGATTCTCCCTATGAAACTTTGCATTCCTTCATTAGCAATGCTGTTGCTCCGTTCTTTAAATCCTACATCAGAGAATCTGGCAAGGCAGACAGGTAACTTACTCTAATTGGTACAATTTGTGTTTCTGATATGGGTGAGTGAATTAAAAAAAATATATGGGAAGATACGTGGAAAATTATTGATAGTCAAGATCCTAACTCTTAGAAGATATTTTAAGAGTTTTTTGAAAGATTCAAGCTTTCAAGCTGCATTTGATGCTGCTCCCATGGCTCCTTATAGGAAAGAGGCAACTTTCAGAAGTGTGTGATTCCCTCTGTTGTAAACATTGTAACAGCAATTGATTGTGTGGCACATCTTGTTCTTTTATCAAGTTTATTTTAAATTGTAGTAATATCTTACCTTTTGTTTGTGTTGGTGGGCAGCATACTCTGGATTGCATGCATATGTATTGTGAATGTCTTAATTACATACATAGATTTTTATTTAGCCGGTTTTTGTATTTCTCCTAAGGGATGGGGATAAAATGGCTCCCTCAGTTGAGAAAAAAATTGCAGAACTTGAAATGGGACTTCTGCATTTGCAGCAGAATATTGAAATACCAGAGATTAGTTTACCAATTCATCCAATTATCACTAATGTTGCCAAGCAATGCTATGAACGTGGAGAAAAGCCAAAGGTTACAGATTTTGGTGATAAAGTTGAAGACCCAACTTTTCTCAACCAGCTACAATCTGGAGTTAACCGCTGGATTAGAGAAATCCAAAAGGTAAATTGGGAAATGTATTATTCTTATATATGTATAAAAATGTGAAACCACAGCTGCCATTTCTTTATCTGGTGTTGATCTTCATACTCATCGACTTTTTCCCAAGAACCTAGGATAGCATAATATATTAGTGTAGTTTATGTGCAGATCCAAGCATATGGCCTTTTGTAACTGACAGAAATTTTGTCAATGTATATAATTTCTAAATGCCATTCAATATATTTTAGTATGGCACCTACTGTGCCAATAGACAGTGGGATCACCATGGCCAATTTATGCGATAATATTTCAATTTTCAGACCTCGATACTTTGTGATCTTCTCCTATTCTTTGTCTTCTATTCTACTTAATTCTGCTATTGCCACATTAACTCTCCACACTTTCTAGTTTTCAGCCACAGTTAAATCTAGTGTGTTACCGGTCAAGATTGTATCAGTTTGTATTAATATATCCCACAATATTTTAACCTGTTCATTTTTTACTACTTTTTGAATTCTACCAAATTTTCATTACTTGCATAGAATAAGTAAAGTTTTCTGCTATAATTGCTTTTCTATGGATAAGTTGGTGTTCACAATTTCATATTTATATATGTTTATATATTAAAGCGACTGAAGCAGAATGAGGAAAACAAACACTAAACACGTCACATAAAATTTTGGCTTAATTCGTTAAATACGTTTCTTCATTTTGTTTTTCTAGGTGACCAAATTAGATAGGGATCCTGCATCAGGTACCGCTTTGCAAGAAATCAGCTTCTGGCTAAATTTGGAACGTGCTCTTTACCGTATTCAGGAGAAGCGTGAAAGCCCTGAAGTTCTATTAACATTAGATATTTTGAAACATGGCAAACGTTTTCATGCTACTGTTAGCTTTGATACAGACACAGGTAAGAGCTATCCAGAAACAGAATTTGGCAGAAGTTTGTTTTTTTTTACAGCTTTAACACTTAAAAAAGCAAATCCATTTTCTTTTTTTAACACCCAGGTCTGAAACAGGCATTGGAGACTGTTAATGATTATAATCCATTAATGAAAGACTTCCCTCTAAATGATTTGTTGTCTGCAACTGAACTGGATAAAATACGACAGGCATTGGTGGCAATATTCACTCACCTGAGAAAAATCAGAAATACAAAATATCCTATTCAAAGAGCTCTGCGCTTAGTGGAAGCCATTTCAAGAGACTTAAGTTCCCAGTTACTCAAAGTATTGGGCACACGAAAACTGATGCATGTTGCCTATGAAGAATTTGAGAAGGTAAGACTTGCTTACATGCAGATACGAGGGACAAGACTAAGCATTTGGATAGAGACAGAATATTAGCTTCAGCTCAGAAGACACATAACTTATTTCCTACTGCACAAAAACCGTAGTATTGAAGCGAATTACTCATATTGACCATGTGGTGATTCTGCACAACTATTTTTTAAAGATAAGCTTTCTCACAGATTTCAATTTAGACCATTCTGAAATTCTGGAAACATAATCAAACACTCCTGAAATAGTATTTGTTTCACAATGGCTAATTACTAATTGTGTGTCTCTGTAAATCAAGAAGAAGGATTTTAAGGAAAGTACGCAGCTGTGCATAATAAACTAAAAAAAATTATAGGATCTATTCATTTCCTTTATTCAATATTATTTCAGGTCATGGTTGCATGCTTTGAAGTCTTCCAGTCTTGGGATGATGAATATGAGAAACTGCAGGTCCTACTAAGAGACATTGTGAAAAGAAAGCGAGAAGAGAATCTGAAGATGGTATGGCGTATCAATCCTGCTCACAGAAAGCTGCAGGCTCGTCTTGATCAAATGAGGAAGTTTCGGAGACAGCATGAACAACTAAGAGCAGTCATTGTCAGAGTCCTACGCCCTCAGGTAATACATAATTGCCATTTTTGTTAAAATATTGATAGGTTTTCCAAATCTTGCAGGTTTTTCATAGGCTTCTGTGAATGCTCTTGTTAATTGAAAAGGGTATTATAAGCCAGCTTCCCAAAAAATAGTTTGAATGGTAAAAAAAACCTCCCACAATTAGCAAGTGGCGATAAATATTGCAAAGACATAGTAAAATAGATGGGGAAAACTCATAGCAAGCATGCTTGCGTCTTGAGTTTAAATTAACTGGCCATAGGGTTTTTTTAGAAACCTTGTTGAATATTAAAGCCCATTTTTTAATTTCAGTATTGAAAGCCTACTTTTCTGAATACATGAATGATAACTATCTTGCTATGACTTTAAATAGGTTACCGCTGTGGCCCAGCAAAATCAGGGAGACGTACCTGAGCCTCAAGATATGAAAGTAGCAGAAGTGTTGTTTGACGCCGCTGATGCTAATGCAATTGAGGAAGTAAATCTTGCTTATGAGAACGTGAAAGAAGTAGATGGCTTGGATGTTTCCAAAGAAGGTACAGAAGCCTGGGAAGCTGCAATGAAGCGATATGATGAAAGAATTGATAGAGTTGAAACCCGCATTACTGCTCGCCTCAGGGATCAGCTTGGCACAGCCAAGAATGCCAATGAAATGTTCAGAATCTTCTCCAGATTTAATGCTCTGTTTGTTCGGCCACATATTAGAGGTGCCATCCGTGAATACCAAACACAGTTAATCCAACGTGTGAAAGACGACATAGAATCACTTCATGACAAATTCAAAGTTCAGTATCCTCAAAGTCAAGCTTGCAAAATGAGTCATGTTCGAGATTTGCCTCCAGTAGCAGGGTCTATCATCTGGGCTAAACAGATTGACAGGCAACTTACGGCTTACATGAAGCGTGTTGAAGATGTTCTAGGGAAGGGCTGGGAGAACCATGTAGAAGGACAGAAGCTAAAACAAGATGGAGACAGCTTCCGTATGAAGCTCAACACTCAAGAAATATTTGATGATTGGGCTCGGAAGGTTCAGCAGCGAAACCTTGGTGTGTCTGGTCGTATTTTTACCATTGAGAGTACTCGCGTGAGAGGCAGAACAGGAAATGTCCTCAGACTAAAAGTTAACTTCCTCCCAGAAATAATTACACTATCCAAAGAAGTCCGTAACCTCAAGTGGCTTGGATTTCGGGTTCCTCTTGCAATAGTCAACAAAGCTCACCAAGCCAATCAGCTCTACCCTTTTGCCATCTCTTTGATTGAGAGTGTTCGCACATACGAACGTACTTGTGAAAAAGTAGAAGAACGAAATACCATTTCTCTCTTGGTTGCGGGTCTTAAAAAAGAAGTGCAGGCTTTGATTGCAGAGGGCATTGCCCTGGTGTGGGAATCTTACAAACTTGATCCTTATGTTCAGCGATTGGCAGAGACGGTCTTCAACTTCCAGGAAAAGGTTAGTTTATTTTCATACTTGTTTCAAGTTTGGAGTTTTAAATGGATGAGTGACCCAGTAATGTTTCAACTAGAGCAAAATATAAGATGGGGAGCAGGAAATAATATTTTTAAAAATCTCATTACATCTTCTTTTTCTGCAGGCATTTCTCTAGAGACCAGAGTAATAGATATATCAGTTCCTAAATATACTAAACAATCTAGGTGACTTAGCTGATACAATTTATGCTAATTTTTCCCCTTCCTAGCATTTTCCTGCAAGTGCAGGATCCACTTTTCGGATTAGTGTGGTCATGCAAGCCTGGTGTCACGGGCTGGGAGAGGCCCAAAATCACACAGCCAGCTTTCATGCCTAAGGCGGGACTAGAATCACAGTCTCCTGGTTTCTACCCTGGTGCCTTAACCACTAGATCAGGGGTGTCAAACTCGTGGCCTGCTGGCCACGCCTACCCCCATTTTAGCATAGGGGGGAAATTCATGATATATCACGTGATAACGTGACGCCACGAGTTTGACACCCCTGCAATAGATCAAACTATCTCTGTAAATTATGATGCTGATGTTATCCATTCAGTTGACCCTTGGCGATTCTATAGTCCAAATCTCTGCACACCTTCTGATCTTGTACTATGTCTTTGAGTTTTTCTGTACTCTGGCTGGGGTCAGCTTTGTTAGTGTCCTGCCACCGTGTTGTTTGACAGCCTGGTTTCCTTTTACTACTTACTCTTCCAAACATAATTGCTTTGTCCAATGACTGTAAAATTAATTGTTAAATTTGTTACATCTACAAAGTTTGGGGGAGAAGGATTGTTAAGTACTAAAGGCTTATTTTCTGTCTTCTAGGTGGATGACTTGCTTATCATTGAAGAGAAAATAGATCTGGAAGTCAGATCCTTGGAAACATGCATGTATGATCACAAAACATTCTCTGAAATTTTAAACAGAGTTCAGAAGGCTGTGGATGATCTGAATCTTCATTCATATTCCAATTTGCCAATTTGGGTGAATAAGTTAGATATGGAGGTAAGCTTCACTGGCTGTACTTCTTCCTAAATCCTCTGGGTTATATCTTGGGGGAAAATCTGAATAAGTGATTGAAGTCCACAGTTCTCTTTATTTCCTTTCTATTCAGTTGCTAAATTCCAAGTTGATACACTTCCCTGAAAATAGCCCTCACTGTAGCTCAGTAAAGCATATCTGCAAACAAACATAATAGCAGAATGTTAGTTATGCTTATATCTTTTTGAAATCCAATCTATTTGCTTATGATTGATAAGAATACTACTATTTTTATCAATTTTTCTGTTCAGATGATAACATGCATAAATGCATATTGAAGACTGCCTAAATGATCTATGTGATAAAAGGCAATAAGAATTGAACAAACAATCGGTTCCAGAAATATGCATTTCCTTCATTATTTAAGTATGCTGCTGAAACTCTGTTAAGCTACATGATCTAATATAGGAATTGCAAGGATATATTTTGTTGGTGGTGAACGGATGTTCCTAAAATTAATTTCATTTTACTTCGGTACCTCTTCTAAATTGTTCAGACTTATTCTGAGTTATAGCAGCATATAAATTGTTTATCTGTATATAATTACTCATATTAAAAGTAAAATTTTAAATTTTATTCAGTAACCCAAGAATAATGTTTTGAAATTTTTATTCTTAATCATATTTTATTTTAAAATTTAAAGGGATTTTCTGTTCTCCAAATTTTCCAGTGGCACAGTTTTCATGTAATATTTAGCCATGTTGATACTAGTTTTATGTTAAGGTAGAAACTGGCAACTTGGTCAGTAAACAACAGTTGTTAAGTGAGACCAGGTCACTACACAGAGTTATGACCTCACTTCAGCTGCAATTGTTAAGCGAGACACTGTGATTATGAATTGCAGTTTTACTGCTAGCTTCTCCATTGACTCTGCTTCTTGGAAACCGGCTGTGAAGCGCACAGATGACAATCGCATGACCATGAGACACTGCAACTGTCATAAACATCCACCGGTTGCAAAGCACCCAAACCTCGATCACAGGACCATGGGGATGCTGCAGTGGTTGTAAATGCGAGGACTGGCTATAGAATTACTTTTTCTGTACCATCATAACTTCTAACAGTTGCTAAAAACGGCAGTCACAGACCTAAGTCATTATGACTCGTGTATTACGTGAACTATGTCTAACTAGCCCTTCTGTTGCATATTCTGTAGCCCTTCAATGGAACCATTGGCAAACCATTTTCATTTAAAATATGAATAAAAATAAGCACTGTTGTCAGGTGATACAATTGTTGAATATATTTGCATCCTAGATTGAGAGAATATTAGGAGTTCGTCTGCAAGCTGGGTTGAGAACATGGACACAAGTACTTCTTGGTCAAGCTGATGACAAAGCCGAAGTAGATATGGATACAGATGCTCCACAAGTCAGTCATAAACCAGGTGGAGAGCCCAAAATCAAAGTAAGTGAGGTTTTCACTTCAAACTGTATCTGTGCAGTTTGGATGCTATTAGTATCTGTTGCAGAACCCCAGTAGTGATTCTGTTGAAGTTTATTCATATTTGCACAGATGCAGTAAACATAATTTTTCAGAGAAGCTGTCTTCCAGAGTTTTACTAGAAAATTTCTAGCTTATAAGTGTAACATATTGGCAATTTATTCGAAGTTTGGGGATAAGAGAAAACTGGGAGGCCTGTGTTCTACTGTGACTAGTTTAGCTAAAAAATTTAATAGTTTTCTGAAACCTTCAATTTGGTTTCCTGTGTGTGGATTACATTAATTTCCTTTCATGTACCTCATATTTATTCCCTTGTCATTGTCTCACTAAACTTGCTTTTACTATTGGAACATCAAACAAATAAGATAAATGTATGTAAGTTTCGTAGTCAAAAGAGACAGGTCTCTATCATGTGAATATTTATGATTTAGGAAAGAATAGAAGAATAAAGTGGTGGGATAAGTAAAAAAAAGAGTTCACTCTGGTGCTTAAGCTTTGCAAACATTAAACAGTTAATGAAATAATTTCATAGAATATATCAGTTTTGAGATACAGTTTGAGGTAATATATCTGGGCAACCTGGTCTATCACATTGTAACCTCTTCTCCAGCTATAACATTGGAAGGTTTTAAAAATGAATATTATGTATTTTATCTAGTACTGAACATGGTGAAAAACTGAAACTGAACATGACTTTATACTTTTGCAGAATGTTGTACATGAACTACGAATAACCAATCAGGTGATCTATTTGAATCCACCAATTGAAGACTGCAGATACAAACTCTTTCAAGAATTGTTTGCTTGGAAGACAATAATACTCTCACTTCCTAGAATCCAAAGTCAGAGATACCAGGTAAAACATGCACGCACACGTACGCACACATTTGACTCAAAGAATTCTTGAGACATTCAAGAATTTTTGTGAAATTGCTAATTGTTTTAATTTTTTTAAAAAATGTTCTGGATTTAATTCTGGATTTGATTAGGTTGGTGTACACTATGAGTTATCAGAAGAAGAAAAGTTTTATCGTAATGCTTTGACACGGATGCCAGATGGTCCTTCAGCTCTGGAAGAGGCTTATTCTGCTGTGAAGGGGATTGTAACTGAAGTGGAGCAATACGTTAAGGTAGGTTGTAGTTTGTTTCTTGGGGGTTCATTTTGAGATTATAATGTATCAGTATTCTGTGTGATTGATTGGCGTCTTGATTGATTATTTATTGCTGAATGTTCTACCTTTATGCTCTTACCATGTACATTAATTTTATAGGTTGGAGAGTTTGTATTTTGTTTTTTGAAGGACTTTAAATTCATAAAAATAGTTTTCAATTTGTTCAGAAATGATTACTTCTTTCTTAAAATTGTTTAAGTTCTCTTTCTGTGTGTGCTTGGGTAATAGGTTTGGTTGCAGTACCAGTGTTTATGGGACATGCAAGCTGAAAATATCTATAACCGACTTGGAGAAGACTTAAACAAGTGGCAAGCACTGTTGGTTCAAATCAGAAAAGCCAGAGGAACCTTTGACAATGCAGAAACTAGGAAGGAATTTGGGCCTGTTATCATAGATTATGGAAAGGTAAACATTTTGAAGAATACTATTGAGTACATTGTTGGTTTGTTAATTTAGTACCTAATCAGATTGTAAAGCAAATTTTGAAAGTTAAATTTTGATATTGTTGATTTTTTTACTAACTTTCCCTTAAAGCATGCAAAAAATAAAAGGATGAGAATGAATGAGGAAGTGCAATATAAATATAACTTGTGTTACAGAGATAGAAGGATATAGAATAAAAGTATCATTATCTTCATTGTGTAGGTTCAATCCAAAGTGAACTTGAAGTATGATTCCTGGCATAAAGAAGTTCTCAGCAAATTTGGTCAAATGCTAGGCCAAAACATGACAGAATTCCATTCTCAGATTTCCAAGGTAAGCATACTCTATAGTAAATGTGTTGGGTCATTTATTATATTAAATTACCCTAAGCAAAAACAAAAAGGAGAGGTAAACTAATTGACCCTAATCTAATATTATACTTACCGATAGAATAAAATAATTGTCTTTTTCCATAGTTTTCTTTTTTCATTTGGGAATCCTCCTTCCTTTCTGACCGCTCGCAGATGGTGTTGACGGGGGGGGAGAGATCGACCCCAAGGTCCCTGACATGTGGGGTCCCACAGGGGTCGGTCTTGTCTCCTCTCCTGTTCAACATCTATATGAAGCCGCTGGGTGAG
>JANHFL010002568.1:0-10173 GCA_032468155.1 Oxyrhabdium leporinum | reverse complement strand
ATTGTTTCTTGTCCTGCCCTCTGGTGCTTTGGAAAATAAATTGACCCCCTCCTCTTTGTGGCAGCCCCTCAAATACTACTATCATGTCCCCCCAGTTATCCTTTTCTCTAGACTAGCCATATCCAGTTCCTGCAACTATTCTTCATATATTTTAGTCTCCAGGCCATTAATCATCCTAGCTGCTCTTCTCTGCACTTTTCCCAGTTTCTTTTTTGTAATGTGGTAACCAAAACTAGATGCATTATTCCAGGTGTGGTCTTAGTAAGGTTTTTATAAAGCAGTGTTAATACTTGACATGATTTTGATTCTACGCCTCTGTTTATACAACCAAGGATTATATTAGTTTTGTATAGGGTCTCCTGCTTGGGCAGGGGGTTGAACTAGAAGACCTCCAAGGTCTCTTTCAGCTCTATTCCGATTGATTGATTGATTGATTGATTGATTGATATTTAATCTCTTTTTCACACGCATACACAAAAACTCAGCTATACATTTTGCCCCATCTTTTGTTTTATTTCACCGCAGCTATTTTAAAATGTGGAGCTGTGAAGATCCATTTATGCTCATCAGAATTAAGCATTCACAGACAGTAGAAAAGACTCCAAAGGAGCCGTGTAATTCACTTCAACATCACTGCAAAAATGGAAAGGGAGACAATAAGCCATTTTCAGTATTGTTCCATTGCTGCAAAATCAAAACTATTAAGAATATGCAGAGCTTTGGTGCTTCCTAATAGTAAGACTGTACTCAGTAAGAAAAATCATAGAAAAAGGCAACTAAGCGTAGGATACATGGAGAATATACATAGCATGTTTAACATAACATACATCGTGTTCATGTGACCCAAAGTTTGCTATCAGAGATATGGTTAAAGAATCCAAAAATACATCATTTTGAGTTTGCATGACATGGTAAGTCTGAAACCTTGGATAAAATATGTGCTCAGAGGGACTGTGAGTTAAAAATGGAAATGTGCACATTTTTGTTACACAAGAGTTTTCTCTCTGAGGATGCAAACATAGTCTGGGTCCAATTTAGTATAAATACACAAGTAAGAGACTTCTTTTTAACTGTTATACCACTAAAGAAGAAAACATGAACATTCCCATCAGTTGGAATCTCAACATTATTACAGCCAACAGTGGCTAACACTTGGCGGGTTTTTTCTCCTATATTGTTTGGGGGGCGGAAATGGGTTCTAATAACAGTTACCACCTTGCTAAGTCAGTTTATTGATTCTATGTGGTTGTATATATTTTTTTCAACAGTTCTCAACCTTCTGCTCTTCATTTATGTGGGATTAAAACTCCCATCATCTCCAAGCATGACTAGAATTATTATCCAAGACAGTTGGAACAGTCTGTAACTCATTCCAAACTCTTAGGGTAGATCAGCCAAGGAATTGGGAAGGGGGGTAATTTTTATTTTCTGTCATCTAGTAAACTTGGACAGGGATTGAAGGAAATGTAGGGGTCTACCCAGTTACATGTCTTCTAGGGAACACAAAAAAAATTGGACAAGTTTTCTACTTGCAAAAGGACACAGAGAAGAAAACAGCAAGAAAAAAGAAAGGAGTAAAATTTGGAAAACAATATTTTTTTCTTCCATTACACTACCCACCACATATTGTCACTGTTCTTCTATTACATATGATATTAACAAATATCCATTTTCTACCTCAAGCCTGGGTGGCACGCAGTTTTTTTTGCCGTAATGTTTCCCCAACTCGTTCTAGAATTGGCATCCCTTTTGACTTCCTGATCATTGTTTCATCGTGCATCACAATGTCGCCATCAGATCCTGCTAGCAGGGGCAAAGGAGCCACCACAGGATTTGGTGTCAGTCCTGCAGATTCTGAAAACTCAACATCCATGAGCAAGGAGTGATCAGGTATCAGTCCTGCTGCATCAGTAAAAGCTCCCAACCCTGTGGAAGGTTCTGCTGTCCTGGAGTATCGCTGAGGAAGATTCATCATCTCATTTGCTGTTTGGAGATCACTGGTGGGTTCCATATCAATATCATGGGGACTTTCTGTTGAAGGAACCCATGCAGCAGGCAGTGCAGGCAGGGAATTTTGGTCCTGTATTTTCAATTCTTCTATCAGATCACTGACGGAAATGTTAGCCTTTTGATGCCTGGAGTACTTAGAAAAACTTGTGGCATGATCAAGATGAATTGAAAATTCTTCCCAGAATCTGCAACCAGAATCTGAAAGCTATTAGAACAAAGCAGTATTAGGTATTACTACACAAATATGTCAACCAAAAGGATGAAGCAGGGGGAGAAAAAGAAATCTAAACCATTCAGGTAATCAGGGGTTCAAATAAAGATGTGGTTCCATTGTATTTTCTGATGTGTATTTAGGAGAGGGAGAAATAGCTCAACAGATTTCTTTTACTCAGTGTTCCCACCATTAACAATATATTCTCCACCAGTCAGTGAATATCTACCAAATCAAACTGTGGGGAAAACCAGTGATGTTACTTGTAACTCTACATGTTGCATTTTTAATGAAAACCAAAAATAGGGCCACCAGTTGCCTATCGCTCAATTAGGGCTTGATTAGAAGTCAAATGTCTATTTGCACACTGGACTTATCATATTTAGTAGTTGCTGTGTATTTTGTGTTATTCAAAGTCATCTATCTACATACTCCAAGAAACAGTGACTGATGACAAAGGAGAAGCCAAAGGGCATGTC
This sequence comes from Oxyrhabdium leporinum, assembly GCA_032468155.1. Lineage (NCBI taxonomy): Eukaryota > Metazoa > Chordata > Lepidosauria > Squamata > Cyclocoridae > Oxyrhabdium > Oxyrhabdium leporinum. Next base: position 7,473 of record JANHFL010002568.1, on the reverse strand, counting down.
AGTTGAACTTGCTTCTCTTCTCAGGAGAGAGTAGGATAAACATCAAATAACCTTCCATTATAAATATGGACAATTTGGATACTTAGTAAAATATAATTGTGCCATCATTTACAGATTGGCATCTGGCAGATATTCTCAAATGGGTCTTTCCCTGTGGTGACACTGTCCTCTGGAATTCTGTTTCCCCCGATAGTTAAGAAGTCCCAATTATTATTTTTCTGTTTTAAAAGTGGGTATGAGCTTCAATGTTTTCTTAGAGCAAGTGATACAAAACTATATTAAGCAAGTTATAACAAATCGACCAGTATTATATAAACCTTCATTATCATTTTTCTATGTTGCAATAGGACTGAGATCATAGATGTCTAATACAAAGGTGCTTTTTCAAGAGGCAACTGGACTTTTTGGTTTTTCTTTGAAGATGTTTCGCTTCTCATCCAAGAAGCTTCTTCAGCTCTGATGAGCTTCTTGGATGAGAAGTGAAACGTCTTCAAAGAAAAACCAGAAAGTCCAGTTGCCTCTTGAAAAAGTACTTTTGGGACAACCATGACCTGGATGACTAAGAATCTCCATAGACATGTCTAGTACAACTTGTTCCTACCCTTCAGATGCCCATCAGGAGATCTGGAGGCAATGCTGGTGCTAAAGATGTCTCCTCCAACATTTTGCCACCGAGATATGTTGTTCCTAACGTCCAACATACTGAGACAAACCAAACAAGGACTTTCCTCTGGGGGATACCACACTGGGGAGGGTTTTTTTTTACACAGTTCCAAGTTTGAATTCATTGCTTTAGTGATACACTGATTTTGATTGTAAATATATGGCTTTTACTTCTGTGTTTTAACCCTAACCATTCTGCCTTGGTGTAACAAGGACTTGTAACATACCAACCTTGCTATATGATGTGAGCAGAAATGATTTGAAAGAAAACAACATTGGGGAGAGGGGGAGATTTCTGGTACACAAGACTTGTCACTATCTGTATCTTTCTGGTATGACCAGCCGTATACCCTTTTCCCTCTCGCCCAATGAGAAAACGCCCTTAGAACACCTTGTGGGTCAGGTTTGTCCTTCTTTTCCGCAGTTTCATGGATCCAGTTGTGACAATGACATTAAACGCTCCTTTGGTGCAGTTTCTTCTCTTCCACTGTTGATCTGCAAGAAACCAGAAAGGAAATATTTTGATCATCATGTAATTATGGTTGTGCAAAGAGATTCATGCTTGATGAGCCACAGTTGGTTCAGACTGAGACTTTATACCAGGGTTTTTTTCTGATTCAAGAGCTATATTTGCTCTTTAACTAGTATGTCAGAGGGAGGCCTCTTATGAATGAAAGTAGGACAAATGCTAAATTATCTTAATTTTGTTTATATTTAAGGTAGAAAAAAATGAATTTTAAAGTTAATGTGATTACCCTCCAGACATATATTTTCCTTTTCTTACAGTGAAAATTACAATTTGTTAAGACATTTTATAGATCTATGAAGACCAGCCATTTAGATGTTGACTTGGGACCTAGGATATATTCACATTGGGAGTTTCAGAACTGGCAGGTGCTTTCTGGCCTCTGCTGCCACGCAAACCTGATGATGCAGAGAATAAAATGTCTACAATTGATTGGCAGCATTCTTGGTGCGAAATCCTCAGATGGAAAGCATATGCACAGTCTACCTACATTCTTTGTTAGATTCACTTTGCTAGTTAATCCTACATCTTCAATCCTGCTTAGAGAATACCTTCTAACTAATTTACTCACCACAAATGACTCTGTTGTGTTGTACCTATAAATCAAAGAATTGGAAAGTATGCTAGAAAGGAATTCTAGGAGCTATAGTCTCAACACAACTGGGGAAGAAAGTTTCAGCTGGCAAATAAGAATGCAAAATTATATGTATATGTCCAAATCCCAGCTTTGTTCTTGTTAAGAAGGACTAGTACATGGTTGGTTACCCATCCCATGCACTGTTTCAAACAAATCCTATGATTGATCACATTACAAGACTCTAAGCTCCATTCAAGTCTTGGTCCAATTATAGAATTGACAGTGATTGAAATATTATATAACAAAGCTGAAAAATATACAAACCTACTTCATGTGCCATATGACCTGTTTTTTCTTGGAGTCCATCTGGTGGCATATGCAGCATATCCTGTTCCACACAAAATTAGTTCATAAAAACTCACAAGAATCTTTTAGAGGTATTTTTAAAACTGTGTGATCTGTTCCTGCCTAAAATTACTCTGGAACCTTGCAATAATATATTGTTACATGAATTGCCTGAAAAGATACAAATAATAAAACTATTGAGCTGAAATGGATCCATTATTTCCCTGTTTTTCCAAAAGACTGCAGATGCCATCAAGACATCCCAAATGTGCTTTTTTGTTTCTTCAAAAGGCAACTGGACTATGTTTTTTCTTGAGGAAGAAATGTTCCCCCCCCCCTTGAAAAAGACATTTTGCTTCTCATCCAAGAAGCTTCATCAGTTCTGATGAACAAGACAAATAAAAGAACTAAAGTATGCATAGGGTGGAGGTGGGATGTTTTATTAGTCTACTAGCCACTTCCAAAATTCCCTGACAGGGCACAATGTTCCAAAGGACAGGACCCAGAGCAGAAATGGCTCTTCTCCTAGATCCTGCCAGCCGCTATTCCTTGGCTGATGGGACCTGGAGCATGTCTCTTCTACCAGACAAAGTAAGGCAAACCATGCCAATCAAGGTGAGATGATTCCTCATTCCTAAAATGCTATTTAAGGGGGCTACTTAACGCCTATGATATGAAACCTGCACAAAAATCTGAATCATTTTTTTTCAAATAGTTTGAACATTAAAACAAATTTATTTATTATTTATTTATTCAGTTTCTAGAGTCACCCAACTCAACCAGAGTGACAGTGTTAAGCAATTAAACTATGTAATTCTTGTTGCATTTTTATTGCTTTTTAGCTAATAACAAAAAAGAAAAAATACAGATGAAAAAATACATTGTCAAAGAGATAAAAAAGGGAACACAGAAAAAGTATTTTTAAAAAGTGTGAAACAACTATGACAAAGAAAAAAAACATTATAGTTACAATTCTGTATATTCTTGCCTGATGCAAGTATTATTCAACCACATATACAGTATATATTTCTATCGGTAACGTGTACAAACCACATAATTCTTATTTTAAAAGAATATCATAGAAATCACCACCATAATTTTTAGCTTTCCAATTGTTCCATCTGTATCTTACCTCAGAGTGGAGACCTTGAATTTCATTTCCCTTTAGATTAGATTAATAACTCTGATAACAAAATATTGGGTGCACTTGAAAATCTCATTGCGGAACTTTCAAAGCAAAGACTTTTCCCCCTCCTTTGTCCAGTTTTGAGGGCCAGGAAAAGTTGTAGATAGGAGAAGCAGCATTCTTTACCTTAAAGTTGGCTTCACGATTTGGTTTTGTCTTAGATTCCACTGTACATTTCTAATTTGGAGAAAAGAATCAACAGTTTGGTTAATGGCTAATAATGGAGAACTTTACTAAGAAGTGTCTGACTACTGTAAACTATCCTTTAAAAATGGCATTTTAACAAATACTGTTTTTTCCCCAAAAAATAGTTTTATTGCAATATATTTCTAACAGTGCAAAACTATTGTTACTTTTTATTACAAGAAGGTAACAGTTTTTTAAAAAATATTTCCACAACTTGGTATTCAGAAGGTGATCTCCCAGAATATAAACTACTTATAAATACCATAATGGTTGACAGAGTTCTTTTCCATGAATTTCTATACACTGTTTTAAATGTATTACGATGTAATATCTTAATGTTATCCATGTTATTTATGTTAATTCAGGAGAGGTCCATCATACTATTGGAGTCCAGTTCCCATCAACCTTGGGCACCAAAAGCCGTGGTCAGGATGACAAAATTGGTCTGTTCATTGTATCTGCGCCATAAAGCTGGAAAATGGTATATACTTGCTTTAGCTGTTGGTAGCCAGTTCTATACATTAACCGGCTGTGAAATGAAAACCTCTTTTCTTTTACCTGTACTATATCTATTCTACTGGTTGACACAGGCCAAATTAGATAGCATGGCAAATGAAGGCGAATATACATGACCCAAGATAATCTTCCAAGTTTTCAGACTTAGGATGGCTGATTTATTGCCAGTTTATCAAGTACTTAGGAGGCAAGGGCTTGGCAACACAAGGAAACAACAGTCAATGACTTAATATCTGGCCAACAATAACTAAATCAATAACTCCCAACCAATAACTAAAAAGCCACACACAACCAGGCACTATATACATGCCACATACAGAATAGCCTAAAGCACACACTGCTAGAGAGAGGTTCCTTGAGGACGGGCTCCAGCATGAGTCCAAAAGCTTGGAAGACTAACCTTTCAATTCATAGTCTCCCAATTTGTAGCTTGATGTCTTAGCCAGTATACTAAACTGGGTCTCTGCCAGATAATACAAAATATTATCATATTTTAGTATGTAACACTGAATGTAAAAAAATATAAAGATTTGTTTTATAAATTTTGCGGAGTATTATATGTTTCATATATTACCAAATATATTAATACTTAAGGGGGAAATTTAAGGACAGGAAAATAAACTGTTTACCATGGTTGTGTCTCCGAGTCCCTCCATACAGTCTGGAAACTTGGTAAAATCCATTAGCGTTGAAGTCTAAACAAAGTTGGGGGGGGGAAACTTGCTGAAGGATGACCTTCTACCAGATTCCCATATCCAAAGTGGTGGTCACTTCTATAGCCTTGGCACGTTTTCATCCATTATTGTACATAGCTGGAAGTTAACCACTGAAAACCAATGGACTTATTGTCTACTTGAGCCTTTCTTACCCCAAAGAAGGGTTTGGAGAAGCCAAACACCTGAAAGGGGTTTTAATGTTACTCCCACCTATTGTGACTCAGTACAGAATCTGCCCAAAATAACTGGTAGGCCCTAGTGGTCATGTTTTGTAATTGTGTAGTGTGGATAAAAGCAGAAAAGCTTTTCCTCTCCAGTTTTCATGGAGCCTGATCATACTTAGGAAAGAAAGTAACTGACAATGGATGTAGCTGTGAGAATGACAAGAAAAATGAGTTGGAGCAGAATTGCAGATGGAGGGAAAGACAAGCACTTTATGCTCTCCCCAAACTTTTTTGGGTGTGTGAAAAAGGAATTGGCTATTAAGAGTAACACCTAGTTTGCACTAACACTCAATTTTTTTGCAGAGAATGAAGCAAATTGCCTCCCAGATAATGAGTTAACCTAATTCATATCTATCTACTAAACTGTGAATGGTAAACTAATGTATTTGTATCAGAATCATTCCAACTAGAATGAGCCTACCTTTCAGTTAACTTTATTACATTCCAAATGCAAGCCAATGTATCTAACTTGCAAGAAAATCAGACATTTAAATGCAAGCGAGGTATCTAACATCAAGACAATCATTCCATGCCATGTTATAGTTGTTACTATAACAGCATATGCTATGGAATATTCTCTATTATGACATCACTCATCAATATGAGGTTTACCCTCGTAAGAGTATCAGTATTTTGTAAGAAAACCATTTGAAAAATATTAACAAAAATATGAAGCATGGATCAGCGCAAGGAGTTATAATTATGGCCTCTGGGTATTTCCTATTTTCCCTAATCACTTTACTAAAGGTTTACAATAGAAATGTAAAAGTAATACATGCTGTATATTCTTAAACTGAGCCAAAATCCTTAACTTTCTGGTCAAGATGCACTAACAATTTTCAGTATTATATCTGTACTTCAGCCATTTTAGAAGACATTCTTACATTGATTTTATAACGTAAGATTTATTCTGATGTTTACTTAACTCAACCCTCAGTTAAAATATCATTGATAGCTTTGAACTGATTTACTGGAAGAATCCCAGAAGTGATTTACAGTTGCAAATTCCTGCCATCTAGCAATGAAGCCATATGGGAACAGTCCCAATTAGGACCTTGATGAAATATGTTAACAGTGAAAGTTATTTAATAATATAAATTTGATTTCTGGTCAGGAATTGGGATGGTTTAAACCATTTCTAATTTTAACTGCCAGAAAACTGGAATGCGTGAAAGGACTTGACATGGTAGATTTTGTGAAAAAGCAAAAAAAGATACAAAAAACGATGCAAAGATTTTACAAATTAAAATTGAAATGAAACCTTTTTTTTTCCTGTTAGGAAAGGATGTGTAAGATTGGATTTGGATATCTGCAGCAAAGCTTTTTGTACAAAGCTGGAAAAACACAGAATTACCCACAATAGTGAATTGGACTATGAAGATGACAAAACTAGCAAACACAAAAAAAAATCTAAGGAAAAAACCCTGTTTGATCACGGATACAATTGTGACATTTACTGAAATTGATAAAAATGGCCTCATATCTGGAATTGTTGACTGAAAAGAGCTGAATATGGGAAATGAATTATGATGTAACCCTGCTGGGGAAGAAGTGACATATGTAAACTGCCATAACATTTTTATCTATCTTTTTTTTTTTCAATTTCATTAACTTTTGCTTCTAAACTTGTGATAAAAATTCTACGGTAGTAAAATAGAACGCTGTCATGCATAGCCAGCAGTTGCCCTAGCGCTACCAGCTTTCATGTAAACTAACAGAAAGAGATTCGGGTCCCCTTATCCTGTCAGTAATAACCAGTTGTTGGTTACTTTGCCAAGGTTTGTACAGTAGGTACATGAACTAAATGAAGCATATTTTATAAGAGCTGTGATTAATCTATGATGGCAAAAAAAGAAGTCAGGAACCGGTTAGTACCTTCGAGTGAACTATAAATCTAAATAAAATTAATTTTATTTTGGAAAATAAAACACAGCAACTTATTCTTACTGACTACTGCAAGGTTGAAGATTTGAGTCCAGGACAAAAACAAAAACAAACCGGGGGGAGGGGGAGGATCAGATTTGTTTTGTATTATATCTAAGCATTTTGAACCCACCCACTTCCCAAATACTTTTCTACTGTGATCGGATCCTCACTTGTACCCTTTAGATTATAGCTATACCTATCATACAATATTTATTGTATGGATCAATGAAGAAAAACTTAAGATCATTAAAGCATTAGAACTTAGTAATGCCTTGGTAAAACCATACTTGGAATACTGTATCTAGTTTTGATTGCCACAATATAAAAACAAGATGTTGACACTCTGGAAAGAGTGCAAAGGACAATAGTAAGGGGACTGGAGGCTAAAACATATGAAGAATGGTTGCAGGAATCAGGTATATCTAGTCTTCTGAAAAGAAAAACTAGCAGTGTTCCAAAATCGAAGGGGCTGCCACCAAGAAGAGGGGGTCAACCTCTTTTCCAAAGCACCTGAAGGCAGGACAAGCAGCAATGTTGACTCAGCCTTCCATCCTTCCGAGGTAGGTAAAATGAGGACCCGGATTGTGGGGGCAATATTCTGAGGTATA
>JANHFL010002567.1:143025-156646 GCA_032468155.1 Oxyrhabdium leporinum | reverse complement strand
AAGCTGTAAACCGCCCCGAGTCTTCGGAATGGGGCGGTATATAAATGTAAAAATAAAATAAAATAAATAAAAATATGGTAATTAAGTTAAACAAGAAAAGTCCTTTTATTTATACCTTAATAGTCAGAGATTTATTTTTCTGAAGCAGGAAATGGCCTTCTCCTGCATTGCTCCTTAGCTATGGAACACAATCCTTCAGAAATTGTGGTTAATCCGTTTCCTCACCATTTAGAATGATGCATTTCTTTTACCGAGATTTCAAGATACTAAACATATTTAGTATCAATTTAAACGTTAATTTGTTTTCAACTTTCTATATTTGCTCTTTTGTTTATAAATTCTATTAGGTCATTGAGCACATTCTGCTTGAAATAGAAAAAACAACTACCGTGTTTCTCAGAAAACATGACCCACCCCAATTATAAGCCCAACCCTACTTTTTTTGGGATGGGCCTAATATTGCCCCTACCCCAAAAATAAGCCCAGGGGGTGGGCATGACCAGCATGACTAGTGGCGTGGGTGCGCAGGGAGGGAGCAACTGTCTGGCTGCGGCTGCAGCCCCCTGGCCCCGTGGGGCAGCGTTTGCCAAAAAGCCTCCATTCCGAACGCTGAAGTTTTGGAATGGAGGCATTTTGGCGAACGGGAAGAAAATGGGGAGGGGGAACTTTCCTGCCTGCCATCCTTCCCTCAGTCTGTGTAGTCAAAAAGCCTCCATTCTGAAATTTCAGCTCGCACCTGTCACCCCCAGCCTCCATTTCACCGTCAGCCTTCCGGAAAGCCCTCTGCAGCCAATAATAGAGCTCCGGATTGATCCTTCCGGCAGGTATCTAAAGGCAAAATGAAGGCCGGGGCAATGCGTGTGAGTGGCGGCAAGTGGCCACAGAAGAAGAGGGGCCAGCAGCAGGCTCCTGCTGGGCAGGGCTGTCGGTGCCACTGCCACGAGGTGAGACAAAAATTAGAACCCTCCAAAAAGAAGGCCTAGCCATTTTTTTCAGGGGTCAAAAGAAAATAAGATTCGGCCTTCTTTTTGGAGAAACATGGTAGTCATTTTTTGGGGTGTTTACCTCAGTACAATATCCTGATTTTTCCTACTTTTTTGCCCTTTGTAAACATGGAGGGATATGTAAATGGAACTAAAAATGTATAAACCTATTGTAGTTCAGATACTACAATAATTTTGAATGCTGTTAAGTGTGGGTAGATAATCTAGGTCAACTGACAGATTTTCAGTATCATAAAAGTCCTAAACTATGTGCATTAAACCTTTGCTAGCTTAATTTATTATAAAATCGAAAACCTTATCACCACCAATCAAAACATGAAGAATTTCCTATCCTCTGATAATACAATTGTGTCACTTGCATACTCCCCACGGCCCACAAAAGCAGCAGCAAAGACCCCCCAAAGTGTCGGTGCATATCTCCCCAAAATAGTCAACTTTTGCTTGGAAGGAAATTACACTTCCTGACATTCACTCCAATACTTGGGAGCCGATCTGAGCAGATGGCTATGGAGGAAACAAAAAAAAATGCTGCTCCTCACCCACTGTTTCATGAGCAAAGAATTGTATCAACAAATTCAAAGAAGTGCGTATTTGGAAGAGTAACTATATTTCAATCCAATCCTGTTAGTTGAGTAAGTACAAATTTGATCAGATGGTATTAAAATGAAAACTGATCCCCATTTTAAACTTGAGTTTTTCTGAGATGTTCTCCAATTTTTAAAACACATCTGTACAATTTTAGTGGCTAAAAATTTGCATTTCTTTCTTTTAAATTGGGGTGTCCAAACTGGGCAGCTTTAAAACCTTGAATTTCAACTCCTAGAATCCCCTAGCCAACCAGGCTGGCTGGGAAATTCTGAAAGTTGAAGTCCACAAATCTTAAAGATCTGAAGTTTGGACAACCCTATTCTTAATAAAAGCTACGATTCTCAGGAAACATCTACATCTAATGCCATTATGGTGAATGTTTTTTGGAATTATGCAAAAATATAAAACATACTGCTTTGGATCTCATGAAGTCATGCCTACCCCAGCTCCACAAAGGGAAAAAAACATCATGAAAATTCACTTGACGGTAGACATAGATTCTCCCATCTGTACTGACCTCATAAAGCACTTGCTGTACAGGAGCTTCTTCACCGGAGAGTACACAGGTGCCCAACATCTGCTCCATGTCGTTCAGGCAGCGGCTGATTGCCAGAAACAACTCAAAGAGTTTCCCATCCAGACTTAATGCATTTTCTCCTGTTTTATTTTCCTGCAAAATGAGAAGATACCTATTTTCAATTCCCTCTCATGGTCTTCCTATTTATTTGGAAGCAGCATATGAATCAGTGTAAATATATTCATGCTGGTGTTGCAGTAGATATATTGGTGGCTTATTATTTTTATCTATTAAGAAAACAATTTATAGGGAGTCAGTTCATTTGTCCATCTATCTCCATAATACCTGCACTAACTGAGAGTCAAAAATGTGAAGATGGAAAAAAAGGCCCTCTATATTGGGCATTACAAGTAACTTGAAAGTGATTTCTAGGATGATCTGATGTAGAGGAAGATAGATGTAGAAGATAGTATTATTTTCAGAGTTACGTAGAAGCAGCTATATTATTAGATCCAGAACTTCTCACCCTTACATAAGAAACTGCACTTTCCAAAATCCTGGTCTGAAGACCATTGTTTAATATTTATGGTGCAAACATATACAGAATACAACCATTTTCAAGAACAAAGTTATGAGTCTGGAAAATATTCAGCGTTTATTCCAAATTGCTTTATGATACAGTCATTTTATAGATAATGGCTCCCTCAGCGTAGAAACGGAGATGAGTACTGCCCCCTAGAATTGGACATCACTGGACAAGGGAAACCATTACTTTTAACTGCATTGAGAGTACATATTTCATGACAGCAAAGCTGCATCCTATTCAACCACCCTGATGGCTACATATATAACTCATATATAACTATATAACTCAGAGAAATGCCTTTAGTACCTGTACCTGAGTAGAAGCTTCCTGGCTTAGATTGTCAAGCTGTGCTGTGTATGTTTTTAGCTCCTCAATGGTTGGAGTTCTCACACTCGACGTAGCACCCAGGGGCAGAATATTTATTTTGGTAGAGATCTAATATTTGGAAAAAACAAAACATGTTTGGACAAGTGCTCCAGGTTAAACTCATGGTGACATACAGGTAGTGCCAGACAACTCTCCCCCCCCCCCCCAATAGTCCTCAATTTACAACCATTGCTTAGCAACTATTTGAAGTTATAATTGCATTTTAAAATGTGAGGTATGACCTGACCTCACATACATGACGTATGACTTGTCCACACATGATCAAATTTTGGACCCTTGTCATGTATATAGCTGCAGCATCCATGGGTCAGGTGATCCGCGTTTGTGACTTTCCCAGCTGGCTTCCAACAAGCAAAGGCAATGGGGAAAGCTGGATTTGCTTAGCAACCATTTGCTTAAATCAATCATTTAACAGCTGCAGACATTCTTTGAATAATCATGGCAAAAGTCATAAAATCAAGAATGATTCACTTAACAACCGTAAGTGCTTAGCAACAGAAATTCTGGTCTCAACTATGATCATAGATCAAGACTACTGTATAATATTATTTTTTTAAAAAAGAGTAAAAACAAGTATAACTTAAAGCTAGATCGTCATCATATTCTGGAATGATGGATCCACTCAAACAGCAGGCTTTAAATCTTCTGACAATAGAAACTCTGGCATCTGTTGCATTCATAAAAAGTATGCTGTGGTACATGGATGGATTGTGGTTGCCACAATATTGTTGCCGTATGGGACAACACCTGCATGGCTCCCTCACATTTGCTTTTAACACCTGAAGGTGCTTATGTGATGCTTCTTATATTTTTGACCTGCAAGTGAGTAAGAATAAAGGTGATATACTAACCTGAAGTTCATCCAATTGACAATGAGGAGCATTCTTCTTGAGGAGCAGTTCTTGTAAATATTGCCACTTATCACCTGTTTGGTCCTTTGGAGTCAATCCAAGAAGCTCATTTCCTGAGCTGACTGCCTCATTGCTGGATTTGCATCATATCCCCATTATGAGTAAACAAATGTAGTGAAGCAAAGGCAACAAAAAGGAGACATTGGTGAATATAAGAATGTGCAGAACATAAATCCTGGATCACATCAAAGATGTAACTATATCGGCATCCTGCTTCTAATACAAATATACAGATAAAATGAAGAAATGGGGCATATATGATTGCCACTGAAAACTGGAACTTCAGGTTATCTCTGTTTTCCCAGAAATATGTCAAGCTATCACATGGGTTCTCGATTTATTACTGTAGTTGGAAAAAAGAAAGTAGCAGGTGCTGTTTTGAGCATAAGCCATTATGATTCTAATATAAGTTCATTAAATGCAGGATAGACAACTCTGGCTTCTCCTGATATTTTGGAGTAAAATTCTCACAATCCTTTATCAATGGCCATGTTGGTTAGATCTAATGGGAATTGAAATCTCTGGAGGATAATTGGTTACCTATACTTGTAGTGATGAAAAGATAAAAAGTAAGGAAAAGAAGTTTCCATTAACTCCTCTTTCAAGCCATTCTGCATTATATTATATTTGGTTCTCTTGACTTGAACTTGCCTATGTGATTACATGGATATAACCATGACATTTTCTCAGCAATAGCATGGAAGGCACTGAACCACTGTCTTCTTGCAACATATTTTTCATTTTTTTAACTCTTGTGTGCAGACTTGAGATTCTAATGGTCTCCTATTCAAGTATTAACAAGGTCCAATCATGTTTACTTTTTAAGATTAGCCAAAGGGGATAGGTGTTTCCAACTGTACCTTGTTTGTAGTTCCAGAACTGTGTTGGGCTTAGGTTGAGGCTGAATTTTTTCCATGTACATTTCCAGGAAGTCAATGAGATTGTCTTGCTCAGACAGCTTTAACAGCAGTTCCTTCAGGAGAAATAAAAACAAAGTTAGAAAAATTGAAGTGTAAGAAGTAGAAGTTTGCCAACAAAAATGCCTTATACTGTTTCATCATAACAGATGTTGAACAAATTCAGATGTTCATTTATTATTTATTGCTTTCCTGAGATCAACATTCAGAAGTGGAAACTGCAAGAAACTGAAAGTGAGACTCTCTTATTTCATCCAGAAGAGCTAAGGAAAGCAGGTGGCCCCAGAGGACCAATCCCACCACATTATGTAATTACATTTACTCAATTTGGTATGGATGTCTATCCTAGAAGCTCTAGATGCAGCTTTACTTAGCCCACAATAATTCACATGCGAGGGAAGGGAGGAGAAAGCTATTTTTCAACATGCAGGTTGCATTTTGCCGTTGTGTTCTGCCTAAGGCTGCAATGGGCATGTTTGGTGACATCATGATTTCCCCAGAATTTGCAGTATTAATATCGTCAGACTTGCATTTTGTTGGGACTGGGACAGTGGGGTTAAGGAGTAAAAACAATCTTTTGCAAGGTTAAAGATACCCAAAATTTTCACCATCCATGGGTCAGAAATCAATTGAAACAGCTAATGGGCTCCCCATTTCTTCTATAAGAAATGGATTTGTTCTTTAGTCCATGGAGAATTGCCACCTCTGGTCTTGGATGGGTGGCGCTGGCCCAGACAGACCCAGTGCATAATCTGGGAATTCGCCTGGACTCACTACTCTTGCTCAAGGAGCAGGTGGCAGTTGTGGCCAGGAGGGTCTTTGTGCATCAGTGGGTTATGCACCAGTTATACCGTTTCCTGGTCCAACAATCCCTGCTCATAGTCAGTCATGCCATAAGACCACCCATTCTTCAACACACTCTACATGGGGCTGCCCTTGAAAAGTATTCGAAAGCTCCAATTGGCTCAAAATGCACATGATTCTGTACCAGTCCATATATGCATGTGTGTTTCCCCTCCTGTGGGAACTGCATTGGCTGTTGATTTGCTTCTGAGTACAATTCAAGATCCTGGTGGTTACTGCTAAAGCCTTTCATAGCTTGGGAACAGATTACCTGAAGGGAATATTGTGGATACCCTCTCCTAAGGAGATACACCTAACAGGACCCAGAAGAAGGGCCTTCTCTATGGTGGCTCCCTCTCTTTGGAACATCATCCCAGTGGAGATTAGATTGGACCCCACTTTGACACTGTTTTGCAAAGCCCTGAAGACCTGGTTTTGCCAATGGGCCTCGGACACCTAGAGTGGAATGGAGCCATCAAGCGGCCTATCTGATTTTGTTGCCAGGGGGCCGGGGTGTGTGTGTGTTGTTGTTGTTTCTGTTTGTATATTGGGTTTTTATTTTTTGTAAGCTGCCCAGTCACTGAGAGTGAGTGGGCAGCCATATAAATTCTCATAAACAAGCAAACAAACAAATAAGAGGAAAAGCCTTGGACAGTGAGATGGATGGCATGTAATTCAATAAATAAATAAGTAAAAGAAAAATTACCTGTTTATGCTGAAAACCATTTGGTCTAATGAACAGAGGTCTCTCTGAGGTTCCATTTGGTAATGAACTAGAGGAATCCAAATGAAGTGGCTGTGGGAAGTTGACAGAGGTCTCTTCATTAGTGCTCATCTTCAAAGAGAAAGAGTACTATTTTTAGAAGAAGCTTGCATTGTTTTTTTATTATAAATATAGAGAGAGCATGCATGCACTTTATATTTTTATGCTACCCTTTTTTTAATAAAGTAGAAGCATCACAGTAAAAAATACACATGTAAGAACCTTTCTCTGATGAAAATATGCACAGAAAGAATGATTGCAAAGGACTAGGAAACACTTTCTTTTGCTAAAAGAATAAGAGCAGAGAAGCAGGAGGTTCTTAATCATTCCTCATCTTGCTGCTTCTCCCTGTAGCCTTCCTACTCCCGTCACTTTCTTCTCAGAAAGACAAGAAGGCTGGCCAAGATAGACAGATGGATAGTAGGGAAAGGATAACAGGCAAAAAGCAACTACCGAGGGAAGGACTTCATGCTGCTTACTACCCACAGCTTCTCTCCTTTAAATTCCTATCCTTGTATTCATGTTATCCACCAAATCTGGTTGAACACAGTATGTTAGAATTGCAGGAAGCTGCCATGTATTGAGTCAGAGTACTGATCCACTAAGTTCAATGCTGTTGACAGTGACTGACAGGAGTTCTCAGGAGTTTCAAGCAGGAATTTTCTCTGGAAATACATTAATTGAATCTGGGACTTTCTTCCTGCAAGACATGCCCACCACTGTACACTATGCTTGAGCCTGACTTTAGTATGTACACAAAAATGTGCTTGGGGAACCATTTTAAATCAAATCTGGAACTCTCTGGCAGCCTGCAGTGATGACAGAGAAGTGAAATAATATTTTTATTCATCATTATCAACTTTTTTCTTCTGAGGCGGCTTGGAGGCCATGTGAAGATACTTCAGTTTCATTATCACAGTCCAGGATGCTCATTTATTCATTCCTGCTGCTGCAACCAAGTTCTCTCCTTCTCTCTCTTTCTCTCCCCCCCCACCCCCCAAGAGCAAAGGAAACTCAGCATGAAGCAATCCTGGAGCACTTTCATGCAGCGTTTCAAAAATGGTTTTCAAAATAGTTTTAATAATTGTTGCTATTCTTGCCCCAAATACATTATCACCAAGGCCATGTCATCTCTAAGCTTAAGGATTTTTTTTTGTAGAGAACTAAATCCAATTATGGGCACTTAAGGAACCAGGGAGGTAGGCCCAATGGCAGAGAGCTAATGTTCCATTTGTACTCTCTCTGACTCAGTATTTTTATTCCTTTTTTTTAAAAAAAAGAGCCTTTCTTGCAGTCAGAATACATCCACATCATACACATAAGCCAGTGTGAAGCTGTTTGTAAACAGCTGGGATTATTGTGGTTCTTCTTAATGATTAGCAAAATAATTATGTGAATGTACATTCTTATGCTGACAAAACAATACCATTAGCAGAAAAGGGACAATATCTGAAAATCTGGGGGAAAATACATCATCTGGAGAAAATGAATGGATGAATAAATGGATGGATGAATGAATGAATGAATATGTGTGTGTGCATAATGTTTATACTGGTTTTAATTAATTTTATAATTGTTCACCACCCTGAATCACCATTTGAGATGAATGGCTACTTGAAATTGTTAAAACAAATACATAACTGAAATAGTCAATGTTGCAATCTTTTGCAAGCCTAGTGAATGCTATCTAATCCATCTCTACACTGAACGATGGTTTACCTTTGGGTGCCACATGCTAGAAACAAACTACAGAGAAAGAAGCATAATACAGGAAAGGATTGCTACTGGTAATGAGATATTTTGTTATTGATGTGCCTGAGGAAAGGCAACTGTTATGTTTTGCCCATCTACAAACTTACATGGCAGATGTAACTTTTCAGCAAAATAATAATGCATGATTTTCTGATCAATAGACATAATATTAAGTAGAGCTGAAGAAGCAAATAATTGTAACACATGCATCCCCACAGGCTAGCCCTTCCCCAATCTAGGGCTCTGCAAATGTGTTGGGAATTCAGAATAGATTCATACAAGGCTCCAAGTTTCAGAAGGCTGGAATTACCTGTAGTCATAATTAATATGCAGGATATACACATATACACACCCTTTCCACCAGTTATCTCTAAGCTGCATGCTTGCCAGATAAGTGGGCTTCAATTACCAGAATTACCCCATACTGAGAATTCTAGGAGTCTGAAATCTACATAAATCAGGTTGAGGAAGTCTGCTTTAAGTAAATGCAGTCAGGCAGCATAATAATGAAACTCTTCAAGTTTCTTGACGTTTCAGTTTACCTGTTCTTCTGTGTATTTCTCTTGGAGCATGTGCTGGACTTTTTCCAACTTGCACTTCACATTTTTAAGGTTCAAGGAAAGTTTCTCTGTTTCTTGTTCAAGGCCTGAGCTATTGGTAGTAGCTGTGCCCTTGCACTCCTCCAATAACCACATGACTTTCTGTTCAATTTCTGTTAACATCACCTGAGGAAGTCAAGCAATTAATCATTCACAAAACATTTATTTATTGAACATCCCAAGGCTTAAAGTCTGACAGCTCCACTGCCTGGAAAGGCCCATCTAAAAGTGATCCCCTTTTCTGCCCCCGTCTCAGGCCTCTGACGATATGGGGGATGAAGTGAATTATGTATTTCATGTACTTGTCACAAAATTATCAGCTAAGCATACATTCAGAGGAACTGTCTTTTTTATTACATATATTGTGGATCTCATTTTTCTAGTAGAAAAAGAAAAGGGCCACACGTCCCAGAAATCTGAAGGCTGGTCTCATATAGTGATATTTGTGTGCCAATTTCATCCTACAACTCTTCTGTAAATGTTCATGTGAGATTATTTCCTTCCATTTCTAACTTTCCCCTTCCACATATTTATCAATCATTGCAGCTGTTATGCTGCATTAATCTGGTTGACTTTTATCAGCTTAAAAATCCAAAGAGCAATAAAACAAGTAACACTGTAGAACATACTATAATACCATAATGACCCCAGAGCACACTCATTCTATCCAAGACAAGCATTCCCACATTTCACTCTGCTCCTTCAATCTCCAACAACTCTTTAGAAAAGCCTAGTCTTAAGTTTCTGAAAGATCACTAGGAAAGGACCAATCTTACTGCTATTCTCCTCTGATCCTTCTCACCATCCTTCTCCTTGAACTGGAAGACCCTCAGCATAACATTCTCCAGGCCAGTGTTTCTCAACTTTAATATGTATGGACTTCAACTCCCAGAATTCCCCAGCTAGATTGGCTGGTTGGGGAATTCCAGGAGTTGAAATCCACATATCTTAAAGTTGCTAAGGTTGAGAAACACTGCCCTAGGCAAATTCTATCTAGAGGAGGTGTGTTGAAAATGAGCAGGACCCAAGCCTAAAAACACATTCTGATCGAGAGCGCTAATGGACTTGAAACATTTTCACTTCTTTGTTTGACTGTACTGTTACTTTCTAGGTGGTGGTTGTTTCCTCTTCATAGAGTAACATCACCCTAACCTTCATTTCACAAGCTTGCTGCCTGAAAAAATTGACAGTAGGGACACATGTGGAAAAGAAAAAAAGGTGCCACACAGTGTTGGCTAACAGGAACAGCATGTCCGTGTTAAGGACACACTGGAAAATGTTCAGATGGTCTAATGCAGTGGTGTCCCGTTTCTGCACTGAGTGCAGAAACAGGCGTGCGCACGTGCGCCGGAAACCGGAAGAGCAGCTCCCCAACGAGCGAGCGCAGGATCACCAGAAACCGGAAGCTTTCTAATGTGCATGCACATACGAAGACCAGCTGGCCAGTGCACACATGTGCTCCGGGGAGCTGCTGTTCCAGTTTCCAGCACTCCCACGCGCACAAAGACCAGCATGAAGACCAGCTGGCCAGTGCGCATGCGTACGCCGGAACCCAGAAGAGCAATGGGCAACGGCTGGTGTGCCTGGTGAGATGGCTCTGTGTGCCACTTCCGGCACGCATGGCATAGTTTGCCATCATGGGTCTAATGGGGCATCAAGAGGCCTGGAAGCCAAGTTTAAAGAACTGTGGAAAGCACAATGTGATGAAAAATAAGGGCAGCAGCAATATTCATGATCCATGAATAACATTTTGAAAATCACCAAGCAATAGAGAAGAAGGTTACTTTCTTTTGACATGCTCAGACCAATGATCAGCCATGGGGGCAGGTGACTCAGTAGCATGAGAGCTTCTCTGAATCCATGAAGAATGTTGCTGTAATAATTTGGAATATCTAAAAGCAGGTTTCAAAGGCAGAGGTGAATTGAGTACCAGGCTCATAATTATTAGTTTTTTTATAGAGCCCTTATCATTTTCACTGAGTATCTTTAGAAGGTAGGCTATAGCAAGAAGTGTTCCTTTTAGTGGGGTTTTGCCATACTATATCTTACTCATCACAAGAGATATCAGAGATTTTGCTTATCTAATAAAAGATGAGATAAAGAGACCCGTGCAGGTTATTCTGGGGTCCATACAAAATATTAGAATCCAAATTCTTTATCACTACTCCCCCAAATATCGCGAATGATAAAGTTTAAGTATTCTTGTTCCAGTTCTCTTCCCATCTACTTCGAAAGTCACTTTGGTGAGGCTTAGTACAAAAGCCCTACCATAAGAAATTTGCTGTAAATCTGTAAGTAATTTGTTCTGAAACATTCTGTTTGTAGAAAATTGTCCAGAAATAATAGAAAGTTTAGCAATACTTTCAATCATCTTCTTAAATTGTACTTTAAAAAAATCCACAAAAGCGCTCATACCTAGCATTTCTGGGAAAACCCCACAAAAGAAGTAACAATGTTTGACATTTTCATTTAATTTCTCAATGAAGTTATACTTTCATTTTGTGCTTTAAAAAATCTTGAACAAAAAGAAGCTAAGACAGGCTTCAAATATATACTAAGGTATCTTTGCCTGAAAATTTCACCTGGCTTGGAGCACAGTCCAAACATCAGGTAGTAGACTCTTGTCCTGGAAATAGTCTAGGATTTTTCATTCGGTACTTTCATGTAGTTTATCCACCTTTGTCACAATAAGGGCTAGAAACTTGATTAATATTTCATTTGTCACTGTCCATCTTTATAGTAATGCTGACCAGAATCTTGGCAGTGCTTTTTAAGAGTGTTAACTGGAATTCCAGGTTGCTGAATTATTGATTTCATAGCTTTATAAGTAGACATTGCATTGAGGACTCATAATCAGGGGACAGCAAGGTCAGCATTTTGTAATTAGGACAAAACTTCTTATTGTATCTGCATGGCACTGGAATTTTAGCACTTTTGAGCCTGAGAGATATAGAAGCAGCAGCCAAAATGTGTTTTTCAAAATGTATCATACTGCCTTCAGAATATTTCTGTAGGAGTTAGTTTTCTTAATCAGCACCAAACTAAGTTCAGAGTCCTGATTATTCCAAAACGTAATTACCTCATAGCTCCTTTTAGATGGGAAATAGATTGTTGCTGCTACTGCTAAATAATTGGGAACTGGAAACACTTGTTGATCAGCTATAAAATATCAGGCTAATAGACCCCAGTCTGTATTCTGCCCATTCCTGTTTACGAATGAGATGGAAATAAGATTGAGATTGTTTGTCTTGTAGTGCCTGTCCAAGTTAGCAGAGATTGGTTGGGTCAAGAGCATTGGGAAATCACTCTAGCTACGCCTCTTAAAATTAACCCATCTAACTAAAGGGGCATTTCAAGAGAACAAGGAGTAAAAGCAGTGGAGACATTAGGTAGACTGTGTAGAGTGGCTTAAAAGAAAGCAGTGGTGAAGTTTAGCCAGTTCTTCCTCTTACCTGGCATGCAGCTAGATGCTGCTCCACCGACTGCTGCATTTGGCAGATCTGGGCTTCTGATCCTAGAGACTCTTTAACTTGATCAAGCCACAGCTCCAGCTCAGCAATCTGAGCCTGACACACATGGAGGACCTGAGCCGGCTCGGAGTCAGACTTAACCGTGTCCTTGGTTGCCTTTGTGTTGCTCAGTGATCTCCATAAGCACTCGGGAGGGTTGGTGAGTTGGGTGGAAGATTTGCCCTGAAAGAAAGAACAGCCGGATTCTTCAGGATATATGCGACTTAAAGCAGCGAGCATGTGCTCAGAAAGCAGCATGAATTCTCACACTTTGCCAAATGGGATTTTATATATATATATATACATTAAAAAAAAGGAGAGATAGATAGAAAGAAAGAAAAAGCAATATCGGTCACCAGCAACAACATGTGATCCGGCACAACAGGCTTCTTAGCAACTCATTTGCATTTCTACAGGTACGGCTGACGAAACAGGAAGTCGGCTGATTCATAGCTTATTATTAAATGCTATCCCACAGGACCTCCAGAAAGGTGTTTTTCTAGCGCTTGTCAGATAAGATTGCAGGCACTACAAACTGGCCCCAGATTAAATATTTACATATTGCTTTTGAACTTTGGTCTCAAAAAGGCAATTACTTTAACATTAAAAACAATAAAATAAAAACCTAGCAGAAAATGGAAATGTTCTTTCTTCACAAAAGGGAAGGTTGTCAAATGGTTTGTAAACAATGTCATTCCACTCTTCCTTCCCTCAAGATTCCTTTAGCATTTTGAGACAAGCAAGCATGCTTAATCTCCTCTTCATTCTACTCCTCCCCTTTTCTTTAAAAAAAGTATTTTGGCATTCTCCCAAGTCAGTAACAGTGTCTTGTGTTTCATGGGTGCAACAGCTGAAATATTTGTAGCTGGAAAAGTGGATTTACAACCTTCTTTGAACTTTAAGTCCTGCCTGGGGTCTTTTCAGATTCTCTTGCCAGATGAGGGGATCTAGTTGTCATTAGATTTGGGCCTTCTCAGTAGTGGCACTCCTTAGGGCTCCCTCCCTAGATATGTCCACCATTGGCTGCAGTCTTTTTCTCAACTGCTAGATAATGAACTGTCTTATTTTTCCCAGGCATTCTAAAAAAAACTATTTTAGTCCCTTTAGACCTTACGCTTATTTATCCTCTGCTATCTGTTTTAATTAGTGCTATTGTGCACTATTTTATGATCCTTCCGAGGTAGGTAAAATGAGGACCCGGATTGTGGGGGCAATATTCTGAGGTATATTGGATTAATATACTGA
>JANHFL010002567.1:130427-142925 GCA_032468155.1 Oxyrhabdium leporinum | reverse complement strand
CTATCTATCTATCTATCTATCTATCTATCTATCTATCTACCTACCTACCTACCTACCTACCTACCTATCTATCTATCCCTATCATCATCTATCTATGAAGAGTCACAGTGAGGTGCAATGGTTCAACAGTTAAAAATGCTGAGTTTGCCAGCCCGGCTTCAAAAGCATGCAAATGAAAGCAGATTACCACTTCAGTGGGAAGGTAACAGCATTCTGTGCCCCTCTGGCATATAGTCATTCTATGCATTCTATACATGACCACATAAATTATCTTTGGACAATGCTGGCTCCCTTGGCCAAGAAATGATGAGCACCATGTCCTGGAATCGGATATGACTGACAAGGAAACCTTTACCTTTACCTTATATAATCACAATATACCTATATAATCACTATATATAAAGTATCACAATATACTGAGTCTATATATGCTATACATATAGCGACTCTATTTATTGGACACACTTCTTTTATACCTGTGTCTTTCCTCTCTTCAAAATTAGACCCTCTTATTGAGGTACATTAAGAAAGGATCATATTGTACCCGTTAAATAATCGAGCAGACAGCTTGGTCTTCACCCAGGTTCCCACCCTAGTCAGCCTTTTCTCTGCTAACCTCATTGTCATGATTAGTGATGAAATTAATAAAAGAACATCCAAAGAGCTTCATTCATCCAGTTGGAACCTGGTGGGAAGGTGAAGTGGAGAAGGGAAGTCTGTGGATCAGGTGCTGCAGGTTGGTGAATTCGGTGAAATTAGGATAATTACCATCCCTGAGATAATGCCATGCAATTTAACACAGCCTAATTGCCCTGATTAATTCCTCTGTGCTCACAATACTTTGCTATGAAGGGCTCTTCATGTTTCAGTGTGGAAGAGAGTGGATGAATTGTTAATAGCTTCTCCCCTCCCTACTTTGGAACAGATGAGAGAGAAAAGGAGAGGCTGAAAATGTAGAAATGTTCATGCAGTGGTTTCTGTTGAAAAGACTGGCATCGGATATTTAAGACAGTCCTGGTGCCATTTCAGACATCCAGAATGCTCCTCAATCATCACATTATTATCATTTTGGGATGTCTGGATCAATAGAACTTCACTCTAATACCGCAGCCTTGTAAAGAATGTAGTATCATCTTCCAATGAGATTTTAAAGAGATCCAAACAACAATTTTGCCTCCTCTTGTATCTGCAATTTTGCTAAGCAAAAATAATTTCTGTGGGAAAGACACCTTTGGATATGTCATTCTTAATGCAGATTAACTTTATTTTAGTTTATGAAAGTTTGTATGTTAATAAATTTCCCGACTGCCTTTTTTAAAAAAAAAGAAAAAGAAAGAGAAAAATTGTTCCCTATGTAACTTTCAGAAATGATTCTTGACAAAACAAGTTGCTTTACATGGATTTTTGAGAAAAGAAAAACTTATTTCTGTCATGCACAGTATCCTAGAAGGCCACAAGCAGCATCTAGTTTGCCACTACATAATGTGTAACCCATTAAACCAACTCTCAAGATTGGCTATCCAGCTTCTTAAAAACCTCCATGGAGAACTTATGATAGGTAATTTCTATTCTACAAATCTTACCATTGGGAAGTTTGTACAGGCAAACAACAAAGTGATAGGTCATAGATCATAAATCATAGTTACCTAAATCATAGTTACCTAAATCATTATTCATAAGATACAAACAACAAGTGATAAATCATAAAATACGAGTAGGAGAAGGTAGTAGGAAAGATGAGAAGGTGAGAAAGATGAAAAGATGCAAAAATGGGAAAGATGAGAAGGATAATAACAATACATGGGTAAATATCTTTAGGCATAAGATAGTGCTGTGAGAATTAGGTGATCAGCAAAGTGATGGCACAGGAGGGGGGGGAACTATCTTTCCATGCAGTGCCCTATAGCAGTATCCTGATGGGAGGAGTTGAAACAGTGTATGTCCAGGATGTGAGGGGTCTGTAGATACTTATGATCTATGACCTATCACTTTGTTGTTTGTATGTACACTAAGAGCTGATGCACTGGAGACAAATTCCTTGTGTGTCCAACCACACTTTGCCAATAAAGAATTATGTTCTATTTTACTAAATTAAATCTAGATAGCTGCAACTTATAGCTCTTATTTTTGGTCCCAGTTTCTGCAACCATTAAAAATCCATCCTAGTGGAACTTACACATTTGTTCTCACAGAAATGCTGTGGATTTCTTGGACATTTCCATTACTGGATTTAGATTCCTCCTGGGACCAGCAGAGCAAATATTGACCTATAGGTTTACTTTAAAAACACAGTTGTCTATTAGCTCTCTTGAAAGCTAAAGCAAAAACATGAGATGTACATGGGAGGTGGACAAACATTTAATGATTTTTTATGCAGTTGAGGGTTATTCTAGGTAAGATGAAGATAATAAGGACAATGAAGCTAGCACACCATGAAAGCTTCTTGAATACCAGAGAGATCAGCCTAGCCTAGCCTAGCCTACAAGAAAGATCAAAGGAAGAATAAAAAAGGAACAGGGGAAGGCAAAAAAATTACATTTCTAGAACATGACTAGAAAAAAATCTAGCAAGCAAAGCACATAATAAAAAGACCTAGCAATGGCTAAGAGCAGTAAAGTTGAAGGAAGAGACAAAAGGGCTAATTCTGGCTACAAGACCAAACCTTAGGAACAAACACATACAACATCAGAATTGAGTATATAGCAGCAGACAGCACATGCCACCTCTGCAAAGAAGATAAAGAAAGAGTAGGGCACCTGGTTAGCTGCTGCAAGATTGCCCACACTGACAACAAATGGCATGACAAAGTAACAACAACAGTGCATAGGAATATGTGCAAGAAATACCATTTGCCTGCAAGCAAAAACTGGTGCAAACCATAAAATAGACAACTTAATAGAAAATAAAGTGATTGGGACTTTAGAATTCAAACAGACAAGCATCTGCCACATTACACTCCAGACTTTACAACTGTCAATAAGAAAGGCAAAAA
This sequence comes from Oxyrhabdium leporinum, assembly GCA_032468155.1. NCBI lineage: Eukaryota > Metazoa > Chordata > Lepidosauria > Squamata > Cyclocoridae > Oxyrhabdium > Oxyrhabdium leporinum. Next base: position 139,933 of record JANHFL010002567.1, on the reverse strand, counting down.
TTCTGGACAATGGACATGGCAGTAACTGGAGACAGCAGAACAGAAATCACTGGGGAACTTCACAAAATGCAACAACCTGCAAATAGAAGTAGAACAACCGGGGCAAAAGAAAGCAAAGATAGTACTAATAGTAATAGGCACCTTGGGTACAATCCCAAAAGTTCTTCAACCTCACTGGAACACCTCTGGCATTGACAAAGTCACCATTGGTCAATTGCAAAAGGCAGCTTTACTTGGAATAGCTTGCATCCTGCGACAACACCCTTAAGACATATGTCAATCCCAAGTCCTTGGGAAGGACTGAACAGGTTAAAAACAAAAGCCAAATCCAGTCTAAACACCTGCTGACTATGTGACCAACCATAATAATAACTGTGCTGTTTCTTTAACCTGCCAAATTTACATATGTTTATCACCAGGATTGTGGGACACACGGCGTTTCATATGCTATCATCATCATCATCATCATCATCATCATCATCATCATCATCATCATCATCATCATCATCATCATCATCATCATCATCACCACCATCATCATCATCATTATTATAATATCTCAAGAAAATAAATTACATTGTTCTAGTTGGTCCAGAATGTGCTATTGGATCAGATCATATTAGACCAATATACAGAGGATCTGAATATAAATGCTCTGAATTATTGTGTAGAAATTGTAATTAACCCAAGTTTTCTCAAGACGCTGGCTAAGGAGGATCACAGCTTGAAGTCAACACATCTAGAAATCTCCAGGTTGGGGAAAACTCTTTATGATTTATTTACAATTGAATACAATATATGTATCAATAGCTGGGCAATATATTTGTTTCTTATCGTTTTAGTTTTCCAAGATTAAGTAGCAAATCATTATATTTTCAAAGAGCAATTTCAATTTTTAACGGTTTAAAAGCCACGAGACCTACTTTGGTTGGAATGTCAAGAGCGTCTTCACTGGACCTGGCCTTTGTTGTGTCAGTATCCGCCTCCTGTAAAGAAAGTGAGAGCTTTTTTTTCTTATGAAGTTGCTCACTGCTAAGATTCTAACTTGAAAGTTGCAGCCACTCAAAGTTAGATGTTCAACTACCAATGTAACTGCAAAAGTTGGAAACAAAGTCACCAAGTAATACTAAGAAAGGACTCTGGATCATTCTGAAGCTCATAGGGATGAGAAAAACTGCAGGAACATTGTTCACGGATTGTCCATATTGTGAATTATTATTAAGTTTTATTGTCCATATTTAGAGTCAGACAAAACTATAAATTTTTGCCTACGCATTCTTTCTTGTTCTGATAAAGCACCCCTGGGAAATAAAATGGTTAAAAAAAAACAATTCACAATTATGGAAAATATTCTGTATATAAAATTAATGCTCAGACACCAAAAACAGTTGGTACTAGACTTTATTTTAGATGTCTTCTCTAAAGCTACATACAGCCTGCTTCTTTAAGTTAGGTATGAAAGACACTCTGTGGCAATGGAGATTTTAGTTGAAGATGCCTATCAGACATTTCAGTCACATTTTGTTTCAAAAGTAACACGAGGGACTTGCAAAAGAGATACAACAGCAAGAGCATTTAGACTTATATACTGCTTCACAGTGCTTTACAGCCCTCTCTAAGTGGTTTACAGCATCAGCATATTGCCCCCAATAATCTGGGTCCTCATTTTATTGACAATGAAAGGATAGACAGCTGAGTCAACCTTGAGCCAGTCAGAATTGAACTCCTGGCAGTGAGCAGTGAGCCTGCAATATTGCATTCTAACCAATGTCCCACCATGGTTCTTACAATCAGATACAGATCGTACTGCAGCCTCAAATTAAAACTCCCTTCCTCACCAATGGCAGATGCACCCTTTGCATCTACTAAAAAAAGAATAGATTTGAATGCATTCATCAAAGTGAGATCAATGGGCAAATAATTTACATCTTTCCACAAATATTATGGAAAGGTTGCAAAATAAAACAGCAGTTTTTACTGAAAACTTTTTTGCAAACTATCCTTAAGGTCAGTCCTGCGTGGGGTAATTTTATTTATTTTGATTAAATAATTTATAGGCTGCCCAACTCTTAAACAACTCTGGGCAGCTCGCAACTAAAAACATGTAATTAAGATAACCAACCCGAAGGGCAAAATGCCAAAAAAACAAAGCCAAAACAGATCAGATCAAAATAAAACAGAATAAAACAAAAAGATAATCCACAATCATCCTGTCATCAGAGACTGGGAGAAAAACAGATCCTCAATAATTTCCTAATGACTTACATGTGGGAGCCACTCAAATCTCATATTTATAATACTGCCATAATCAAAATCTGCATTTAGAAAGACAATTCTGACCATGCTGCTCATTCCCAAAGTTATCAGTATAACTTTGCCATGACTAACTTGTTCATTTTCACTGCCTCCCTTTATTTCTCTAATAAGACTCAGCTCCATTATACTCCACGGTGTACTTACTTCGTTGTAGAATGAATTGTCTTCTGCTTCCTCGACCAAGGAAGGTAAAAGAGCCAGGGAGCCTCGCTTTTTGGGCTGTAGCATGCAGAGAAAGAAACCCCAGTTATTATGGCAGCCCTTAAATACGTTTCATGTCACAGGTAATAATGCATGCTTCTCAGAAATAGTAAGAAATAATCAAATTAAGTAGTTTTGTAGGCATGATCTCATATAATGTCACAGGAATCTGTTTATTGTCCAATGTTTTTAGTCCTTCAGTTACAACACATTTTTCAGATCCCTGAACTTGTTTGTTTTATAGCTATATTAAGTTATTCTACATTTTATTTAACATCTATTTTATTTTGACAAAAACACGGGGTGGAAGGGTCGGATGGAACCATGTGTGTCATCTATTCCACTCCAGGGCAGGAATTTCCTCCTGCAAGGCTTCTCTTAGGTTATTTAATTAACTAAGTTAGTCTCATGTATGTCTTATAATCTTTAGTGTAATCTATGGAAATCTATAAACATATGGGTTTCAGTTACTTTAAAATAATATGAAATAATTATTCCAGGAAAAATATCTTTATTTGTAGATGTTTCATACTACTTATCTCAGAATAACAATGACATAAACTGATGGCTTAAAATCCCACTGCATTTCTAGCAAAACGTAAATGTAATGGCAATGTATTCCTACTTTAAGGCTAAAATATAAATTTAGAAAAATCCTTATGCAACTGCCTTAATCCAGATTATTGTTTAATATAAAACTATTAATACATATTTCATGAGAAAGTTACCCTTCTTCTTTCAAGTACTTAAGTTATAGCTTTTATATAATGAGGAGATCTTTCATTTTTATGATTTTCAGCACTGTCACTAGATATATATTCTGATTTTTTGTTTACAGAATTCAATTTAAAAAACCCCAACTATTATATAATCATAGCCTGGCTTGGTTCCTTTTAAAAATTTTAAAAGTAGTCCTATTTAAAATGTAGTCCATAGCATAGAAAGTTGCAAGATACATTTGGAAGATGCTGAGATGGAAGAATAATTCTGAGTACTATTTTCACAATATATTTACATTCTGGAATAATCCCAGTTTGAAAATAGCATCTCACAGATACATCTACTCAACCCCCATGTATGCATTTTATAGTTCATGAGTTAATGTGGATATTAATACTTCGAATCATCTTATTGCTAATCAAGTTTCCAATGACTTGAATAATTGCAAAAAAAACCCCACAACGCGTTATTACTGCAACCCTTAAATATGGATCGGCTAAAACAATCCATGAATGATTATTAATATTTCTAATTGGTTTGTTTGTTTGAGTGATTAAAAATAAAGCAGTATGCGGTGAATGGTGTTTCTTTCAGATTAAAAGCTGTCTTTATACTCTGCTAGCAGATAGCAGCCTAATGTTGGCTTCGGCAACAGGCAAAATTTCACAAAAAGTGAGGCTGAACTGTGAATGGCCATAGAACGTCAAATGGGGAGTGGCTGAAAAAAGTTATCTTTGTTACATTTCAGATATATATTGAATTCCGATTGAGAAATCTGGGTCCTATAATCCCCCCTAATACACATATACTGGTTTTGGGCAGTATCACTACATAAAGTAAGATTTTCATTTCTTTTGAGTTAGTTTTTTAAAAAGCCTTCATTTTCTAACAAACTGAAAAGAATTTTGAAACTCTGTTCATTAGAATATTTTTAAATCCAAAATTAATTTCCTCCTAAAAGCTGAATTCTGATATCTAAGGATTTTTCTTTCTGATTTTCTACAGCCAAGAAACAGTGTTGATCATACATTTACCCCTATCTTTCAGACAATGATGTGGTATATACAAAAGAAAACACACAACAAAGTGACAGCATGCCACGCAGGAAGCTCTTCCACATGTTCCGAGTAACTGAGGATAAAATCAACAAAAGGATACCTGTTTTGGTGGCCAACCAGTATCTTTGGAAATTAAAATCATATTTCTGTGAAACCATTTGAAGGAACCTACCTGCAACTCAACAGCATTTCCATTTTCCTCTGGTGATTCTAAGTCACTGTCCTCAGATTCTGGTGGTTCTTGATTCTGATGAAGTTCCACCAAGGCATTCTTCATAGCGGTTAGAATATCCTCTTTCTGTTGGCATAATAGGGCAATCTGTTGCTTTACTCTTTCCACCTCCTCATCCTACAGAACAATAATATTGAGACATGACGTATCTCATAAAAGTGGGAACATGAAAGAAAATTGTGAACAGCTTGTGACATCTTACTGTAGCATGATTTACACGATTTTCTTTGGGTGCCTTCTTTGCACTAAAGCATTTCCTCAGCACTTAGGCTGAAAACCAGGCCAAGCGACCCAATACAAAACATAAAGCCTGCTGGATCTGTATGGAGCCAGCCATAGCTTAGAGGGACGTTTGGAAACTCTGAATGTTCATAGCTGTCTGCCTGAATTTGGGAGATGAATTCCAGAAGGGGCAAATGGTCAGGAGTTCTTGTGCGACAGATAGCATGGAGTTGGCTCGTAATACTATGCAAAGTAGGTTAATTAAGACAGAAGCATCACTCTGCCTCTGTGGGAGAGCTTCTTCTTTTCTTAAACCATTTTTCCTATTTCAGGTGGAAAAAACTGGAAAATTAGCAAAAGTGAATTGTGAATACAAGACCACAAAAACATATCCCCTAATACTATACAGGTAACCCTTCCACTCCTACTCTGTGCTGGCAACCTTACCAAATATTGTTTGCATAAGGTGGATATCCTTCAACTTAATAAAGGAGTAATTAAATTATCCACTTTAATTAGGACTGTATGCTATCCATATTACAGGAAGATTTGCTAGTGTTGGTGTAATTTGAGGGTCAAAAGCGTTCCCAATGAGTAAAATTTTAGTGGATTGGCAGGATATAGATCTAGCACATAGGTCACATGAACTAATTGTAACTCGTCTTTTCTATCTCTCTCAGCTTCAAAATGTTTGGGATACTCTTTTTCATTTCAATCTATTATTCCATTTCTTGTTTCTTACAAATGTCAGTATGAAATAACAGAACTAGGTTGTGATTCATGCTATTTCATGAATAAAGATTTGGATTTGCTTGAAGTTGGCCTCCAATTTAGCAGATTAAAGTGAGTTGCCTGGGATGCAGTCTTCTTCAATTATCTACATTGACTCCTGTGACTCCTGAGGAAGTAGACATAGTACTACAAACTGTCAGCTCAGCAACTTGTTTGTCAAAACCTGGTTCCTTGGGGATGGCTTTGGGAGGTCATCAGAGGATGAGATCTTTGAAGCAGGAGGAAAGGGGGTCCCTCTGGCCTTGAAGAAGGTAGTGATGTATCTCCTTCTCAAAAGACCATTGCTGGAATCCTCTATTGTGGATAATTATCATTTAATTTCCAGTTTTCCTTTTGTGGAAAATGTTGTGGAGAAGCTGATCAAATGGCAGGTATATACACAGGATCTTGAAGGAAAAGAATTATCTAGACCTGATTCAGTAAGATTTCAGACCAAGGTAAAGCATGAAGTCAATCTTGATTGGCTTGTCAGTTACCTTTGGCAGATTCACAATGGGAATGATACATCCATCCTCGTGCTCCTTGATCTTTTAGTGGCTTCTGAAACTATCAACTATGGGTGTTAAGAATGTGGGGCGTTATATTGCAGTGGATCACCACCTTCTTCAGTGGTCATTTCCAGTCAGAGTTGACAGGAGGGAGGAGATCAGGCTTGTGAGTATCTCATGGCACACCACTCTCCCCCATTATTGTTTAATATCAATATGAAATTGCTGGGTGAGGTCATGTGTAGGGTATCATATGATACAACACTTTCCCCCACTGCTGTTTAACATCTACATGAAGCTAACTCATGAAGTGAGTTCATCTGTCACTTGGGGTTGGTTTCATTATTACATGATGACAGACAAATAGGGCTATGCAAATGAAGCTGTCACCATACTAAATCAGTAGCTGGGTTAAGTGAAGAATATGGAGAACAAAGTCCAGCTCAATCCTTATAAAAGATTCAGTAATTATGGCTGTGATTGTTCGGGCCCCAGATTGAGGATGTAATTTATTTATTCATTTATTAATTTTATATGGCTGCCCATCTCTTGATAAGTCATCACAACCCAGCAGGGGCATGGATCTAAAGAGCAGGTGTCTGATCTCACAGTCTTAAGGACCTTGTCCACTTCCTCAGGTCCAACAGGCTCAAACCATTCCCAGATAACCTGGCAAGAGTCCTCTCCAGGCATCTCCTCTAGATCTGCAGCAAAACTGGATCCATCTAGGAAGAATTCCAAGCAATTTTATCTGGACAGTCTTCAAGGTGATAGTCCTCTGGAATAGCATCCTCCAAGAGACTTGTATAGTGTCCACTCACTTAGGATTATGGAAAGCTCTTATGACCTGACTCTGTTCTCAGGCCTGCGGCTGGCATATTAGTGGAGCTCCTAGCATCTTTTTTATTATTATGTTGTTTTTCTCCAGGCTACTATCCTCTGTGATATTATACTCTGTTATGTTTTAATTGTGTTTTGGATGTTGTAAGCCACCCAGTGGGGCAGCTATAATGAATCTAAATAATAATATTTTCATATCTGTATAGCTCAGCAGGGTTCCAATAGTATGGTTCCAAATGGCTGTCATATGTGAATGAGTTTATTAGAATTGTGCAAAGATCAGGTTTGTTGAGAAAAATCTCTCCCTTTGCCTAACTAGTACTTTTCCTGCTAATGTTCCCCTGTAAAATGGGTTCATGTTCTTTCCCAACATGGATACTCCAAGTAATAGGATTTCAGTTCCCCAAATTTGCAGCAATGACTATGCTGAATGGAAATTCTGAGAGTTGGGGTGTCTCACGTTGCAGAAATTTTAATCAATTCTGTAAGCTCTCCCCAAATTCCAAAAAGACTTACCAGTAATTTAACATATTTATGGGTTTCATCCAGACATAGTTTTGGTGAATTCCAATTTTTCCAAACTCTATATTCTATTTCAGCAGTTTGAGCTCCATCACAGCAAAAATGATCTATTCCACTTTTCTTAGCTTTTTTAAAAAGTGACTGAGTACACAATGCTACCTGGCAGATTTTTTATTTATTTTTGGATTACATTCTCTATAGCTGACTTCTCTGATTAAAAAATTTTCACCTCTTCTGGAGCCATCTTTTTGTTTATACTTTTGAGTCTCAATATAATTAAGCTCTGACGAGCTAAAGAAATCTTAACGCAATTAGCACTTTGGGCGGTGCCAGATAATTCATATGACTAACCCAGAAGAGCATTCTGAAACAACCATTGTATACACTATGGCAAATCACACGCACATGTTTTCCATAAAGGTTAGGCATAAAAAAGAAAGCATGACAATGTGGATGCATAAATCCACTTGTAACTAAATAAGTGAAACAAACAATAAAAGGTAAGTCTATTCAAACAGGAGAATATAAGTACGGTTTCTTGTTCAAATCTATCTCCCCAAACAGGAGCAACATATGATTTTAAGTTCTAAATGAACGTAACAGATAATAAAGCATGGATACTAGTGTTAGGATTTGTATTTTGATAAACAGAATCATAAAAACTGCATTAATACCTACTGTTTTCTAGTGATGGTGAAAACAAACATCACAAGTGGATAAAAAAAACTTAATTGATCAAATTTTACCTTGCAAATGTAGACACTGAGGTCAGAAAACTCCAAGAAAGTCAAAATCTGAATGACCAATAAGAAACAGGAAGGTTTCCCCTCGCTCAGGTGAGCTTTTAAAAAGGGATGGAGGCAACTCCACTTTGCTTTTCTCTTTTGTCTTTCATCACAATAAGACACCTGGCCTCCTAATATGGCACTATCAGTTAAAAACTGGAGGAAGTAGTCATTTAATGAAATGCAGAGAGAGTTATGATGTAAGAGCTTTTAAAAATGTATGTCATTGATCTATCCCTTTTCTTTATATGACACACTGTTCTACTTGTCTGGAATATTCTTGCCTGGAACATTAACAGAGAGTCGAAGTCCAGAAAATTTATGAAAATTCCTTTCTCCAATTTTTCCTCAACTTTAGCTCCTTAACCTTATGTTACATAATAATATCTTCTTCTGAACTCTGTAGACATTCTGGCAGGGAATTTAGCCTGCCACACAACTTAGTCACTCTGCTACCTACAGAAAGGCAAGAAGATAGAAAGAAGGAAATTGGCTTGCCTCCTCTTGAGAAAATATGAAGAGAAGAAATATTTCTGAGAAAAGTGATGTGATAGCACACGGACAGAACCCCAAGCCCAAATGTGGGAAGTTGCACTAGTAAGGATTGTGAGTGCAGAATTTAAGGCCTATCACTCAAAGAAGGCAGTGGGGCCAAGCCACATCATCCCTGTGCATGTGTGAGTGTGCTCTTCACTACATGTCTGTATATGGAATCTGGGATACGTCACCATATTCAGAAAATGATATAATTATACTCTGAGTAGTGTGCTACTCAGAGTCCCACTTTGCAGAAAGAACAGAGCCGTGAAAGAAAAGAAGTATATTTACAGTGGTAGTACTTGAGTTACAGACACAACTGAGCTGAACATTTCCATTGCTAAGCAAACAGCAGTTAAGTGAATTTGGCCATGTTATGACCTTCTTTACCACTGTTGTTAAGTGAATTACTCTAGTTGTTAAGTTGTGAAGTGAATCTGGCTTCTCCATTGACTTTGCTTCTCAGAAAGTCACAAAAGGTGATCACATGATCCCAGGAGACCGCAACCGTAATAAATACATGGCAGTTACTAAGTGTCCAAATTTTGGTTATGTGACCATGGGGATGTTGCAATAGTCATGTGAAAATTGGTTGTAAGTCACAATGTTCAGTGCCATTGTAACTTCAAACAGTCACTAAATGAATGGTTGCAAATCAAGGACTACCTGTAATTATTTATTAGATTTTTCTTCTACCTTTATTACTTTATAAGTAATTCAATGCAGCAAAAATGAGAGAGAGAGAGAGAGAGAGAGAGAGAGAGAGAGAGAGAGAGAGAGAGAGAGAGAGAGA
>JANHFL010002567.1:111618-130327 GCA_032468155.1 Oxyrhabdium leporinum | reverse complement strand
ATACACACACACACACATACACACACACATCTATATATGCTCTAGGAGATACGCATACACACACACACATCCCCTAGAGCACAAAATATATATATATATATCTTGCCCTCTCTCTCTCTCTCTCTCTCTCTCCCTCCGCATGGCATCAGAAAGGGCATCCGACCAGTAAGTGCTCTGCTGCATCCAGTCACCCTGACTTTACTCTGAATTAAGAGATTACAGGGTCATAATAAGGGGTTTTTTAATGCAGCGAACATGCATAATACTCCTTACATTTTCCCCATAACAACAATCCTCTGTGGTGAGTTCAGCTGAAAGAATGACTGACCCAAAGTCACTCTACTGGCTTCATACCTAAGACAGGAAGGCAGGACTAGAACTCACTGTCTCCTGGTTCCTAGGCCAGCAACTTAACCACTACACCAAACTGGCTCAATGATAAATTATAGTTATTTCATTTAAATTTAAATATTTCATTGAACTTATTATAGCCACCCACTCCAACGGACTCTGGGCAATTTATATAATCCAAATTTTCCTAGTTTTTAAATTAAAAAATAATTTAAAGATTATTATTTATGTACTTAATATTGCTATTATTTTGCCATGTTAGGAAATCAGATTCAGAATAAATGTAGGAGAGATTTTGGATCCTGTACCCACTTGCTTCTGGGGAAGCAAGAACATGATTCAATATGCACACAAAAAAACAATAGAGATTCCTATGGTTATTAGAAAGGATCTAATCATGGAAATCTAACAGCTTAAAGCAATTTTACAACAAAAATTGTATTACTATTGTAAATGAAGCAAGGTATACAGTGTAATTTATAAAGCTCACCTTGAGGAAGGCGGGGTCTTGAACAGGCCACAGATTTTCCGTGGACAATTCATCTAAATTACTCTTTGGGAATTGGCTTTGCTTTAGGAAGTCAATTTGTTGCTCTAATTCTTCCATCTCTTTTACAATTGGCTAAAACAAAATACCAGCAATTACTATGAGCTGTTTCAAGGTGGATAATGGAACTTATATTTTAATAAACTATTAATGCTCACATTCAGATTCTAATTTCAATTGGAAATACATATACATATGAACATATTTTCCTAGTTAGTGGGAACACCGATTCATTTAATCCAACTACTCCAATAGTGATTCTCTGGCTTTCAGAAGACAGAAATAGTGAATATTTGTAGGGGGATTTGTTTTTTTTATAAAAATTAATAGATAATATATTTTCTGTATTCTTTGACCTGTCTACTCCTGATTTTCTGCTCCCACATTTTTGCTATTACTATCTTGAACATGGAGCAAAATAAGGTAGTCCTAATTCAACAACTGCCTTTTGGGGAATTGTTTGCAGTTGTGACCACAATGAAAATATAATTTTGTGACCAGTCCTCATATTTATGAACTTTGAAGGTTTGTAAAGCAAAGCAAAGCTGAAGTAAGGTCATCAACACAGCCATGGTTTGACTTAGTGACTGCTTCATTTAATGACTGAGTTGCCAGTCCGTATTGTGTGTGCTAAATATGGACTACCTGTATTTAGGTAGAAGAAACAATAACTCAATGGCTGAGTACACACAATACTGCACGAACTGGTTAAACAACTAATATGTTCTGCCATACTTCAGAGCGGTACATAGAGCAGTCTTAAGAAAACAGTAAACTTGTTTTCCTAAAATGCTTAGTAGTAAACAAGCAGTAAAAAGATGTTGCTCTTCTTGTAGGGGGAGCATGCAAATACATTGAAGTTGATTGTTATTGGAGCTTGATTATTATTTCTATTTTAATTTTTGCATCATTTGGAAGCTTCTGAGAGTTATTTAGGAATAGTCTAACTAAATTGCAGTAGGAAAGAAACAGTCATGTTGTGTGCACATTGTTAATATTATATCAATTATGCTCATTTCAATCAAATGCACAGATAATATGCAAAAATGATTTTCATCTGTGTGTCATTAAAAGATCGCTGGGTTTTAATCAGTAGATTACTCAGCCAATGATATTTGTACTGCTGTGCATGTGAGAAAAAGGAATCTGATACAATTTTAAGTTGCTTTAATATATTCAGAGCATTCCATATCATGGATGTTATGGATTGTGCTGTTTGATATATAATTAATTATTGCAGTTGACTAGAACAAGTTCCTACAAGTTAATTAAAAAAAACAAGATATTTTCAGTGTCCTGTGCCTTAAATAATCAACCAAACCAGATGCATAAGATTCATGAACTAGCTTCTCCATTTGTTATGATCTTACTCAGAAAACGCATAATTAAAATAACCCATAAAATCACAAAAAATAATGAAAAATACAAGAAGTTTCGCAAATAACCACTCAATCAAATTTGCTTTTACCTCAAGTAGAGTGTTCTGTTTCTCTGTGAGTCTTTCTAGAACCTTCAGCTCTTTCAAAAGCTGTTTAGTTCTTTGGAATACTGAAAGAGGTTGCATTCTCATGTCAGTCAATCTCAATTTTGCTTTATAGGATTGCATTTCAGCCAGAGCCTTCTTCATGGGGCAGATGTGGGCCAATATAACCTAAAATAGAATGTATTAACAAGGAAGGGAAAGAAGTATGTAAGACTCAGCATGCTTATAGCACTTTGGGAACTTCAGATATTTATGTTCAAAATACTTCACATATTTGATCTCAGAAAATCTAGGATAGCATGATTTTCAAAATACCTCCGTTGGAATCTAGAATTATGCCCATTTGTATTTCTCTCTCACTTTCCTCCCCGCTATATACGTCTCCAAAATTAATTTCAGAAATAGTTTCCGGCTCATGGAAATGGTGACCTCAATGTATTGCTTTGAACCAAGAACATTAGTAACAGGATCCAAGCACCTTTCTTCTTCCTCTCAGGAGAATTTGTTTGCTCAAATTCTGTAACACTAACCCATCTTCCCCACAATGTAAATGACCTCTGAAATGAAAGAGCCCCATCTGGCTAGATAAAGCTGCTATCTCTACCTTGGGTCTTGAGTTAAAGCACATCTTGCTTTGTGCCTGCTGAACTGTCCCAATTCTTGACTGAACATCTAATGAGCCACCATTTTCACTTGGCAGATGGGGGCTATTTGGCAGCTACAGGTGGAAGGTTAATGGTAGAAATTTATGGTGATGAGCCATTCAGAGTTAAAAGGCAGTTTTTAAAAATATTATAGCACTGTCATAAAGGAGCAGCAAAAAAAGAAAACTCTATCATTACATTTTCAAAAGTTTGGGAATACTTCAAGAATAACAATATTTAGAAATAGCTGGCTTCTAATCCAGCACTATACAGTATATATTACACTACAAATTGTTCCTATGATGATTTTTCCAGTTCCTTTTTAAAGTGAAATACCTTACCTTACAATGTTTAAGATGCTCCTTAGGAGAAAAATCAAGTGTGTCTTCAGAGGGGGACAATATAGTCTTTATTTTTTCTATGTCCTTCTCCATTGTTTTCACTTCAGATTCAATAGCTTCAACATCCTACATTTTCAGACACAATCAAAGTACTTATTCTCTGCTGGTCTCTTAAATACAAAACCAATGATGGACTCGCAGCAATATAAGACTCAGAAAGCCTACATTTTTATTTATATCCAAAAAGCCACACATCCCTTGAGTGCTACCTTATTAGCCAATTGGTTGCATCCGTTTTTCTTGAATTCCCTCATTAAATCATGTGTCATTACAGCCCAACAAATATGATTCTCTATTTTTAATACTGAAAAACTGTCTAATATATTGGATGTTATGAGAGCCACAAGGACAATATCAAATTTGCTTCTGGCCCAAGCTAGACTTATATGAAGCCAAACCAGGTGATGCTGAATAAATTATGCCTTTGCTCTTATGGCCAATAAAAAAAAAAATCTTCTATTTGCTGTTTTGTTGATATTTCACTATTCTTTGGTCCCAAGTGTTTTTGACACATATATCATATTTAAATAATGTTATGCTGTTTTCTCGCCCAAGAACATACTGAAATAATGCACAACCTTTCTTGCCTACCACTGTCTCAGTTTATCTCATCTTTCTCTGGTCTTTCTCTTGCCCCACTATAGTAAAATTGTCTGATCAAGGCCTGACTGTTTTGTATTCCAGTAAGAGGCATGAAAATAGGTGGCTAAATCATCAACATCAAGAACAGTACCTGAACCTTACTAAATCAAACAGAAATCATTGTATTGTTAGATAATCCACACTTACATCAGCCAAGTGCTGGATACATGGAAGAATTTCCATTATCTTTTGCTGTAAGGCTTTAACTTGCTCATTTACTTCTGTCAATTCCTGTACCATACTGTCAGTTTCAATTAAAGGGGACAATTCTTTCAGTTCTGGGGAAATGGCACTAAGAATACTTTGCTTTTGTTCTGAATCTTCTAATGCCATCTGGAGAGGAAAAGGTAATATTATTTTTCTTTTTTAAAAAACAAAGACATTAAAATGCATAAAGGAAGCACACAGTTTGGTAAATAAACCTTATCTTCCAAATATTTCAGATGTGTTTTAATTACAGCAATTCATTGACAACTGGAATATATATATACTGAAACATATATTAATATTCAAGAAAAAATGGACATAAATAGGGGCACCGTGATAAATTTATGCAGGAAACTTCCAGCTGAGTGGTGGTATTTAAAGTAATTTCCTGTCTGAATTCCTCTGGAATTTAATCACAAATTATATACTGATTTCCTCTGTATTTCAAGCAAACCCTAGTTGTTGCTTTGCTGCTTGTTTTGGTTCTGAATTCTTCCTAGTTAATCAATCAAGTCCAACATATGGAAATTAGCTTATTTGTTTAAAATCTGTGTTCAAGTTCAAACCTTTATTGTCAACGCGCAACATGTGTACAATGGAATTGAATGAGCCTCCCTTGGCGCAGCCCACCGAAGAACACAGAATACATCTCAATAAATCAATAAATAAAGAAGAAATCCCTAACCCCAATAAGTAATAGACTAGCACACATTTCCATATACATACATACATACATACATACATTACATACATACATACGTGCGTGCGTATGTGCGCGCACACACACACACACACACACATATAAAATATTATACTAGTATATACACTGACACTGTAAGTCTATCACATTAAGCCTGATTGTGGTGTTATGTTGCATTTAGTAGTCTGACGGCCCATGGATAAAAGCTGTCATCTGCAGTACCATCTATATTTCTATATGCACAGGCACACCCTCACCTTATATTAAAGATGGCAGCATATGTAAAACATTTCCCCTCATATTGGCTTTCCCTCATTAAATCTTTGTCAAAGATTTTTTAAAACTTTCCTATTTAGCCTACTGCTTTGCTATTCCTTAGTGGTCTCTCACCAAAACACTAACTAAATTGACGCTGTTTAGCTTCCTAAGTTCAGGCCAGCTAGATGCTACTACTTAGCCTAGCATATGTATCTGTACTGCATTATCAATGCAGCAACACGTTGACATGTACTCTCAAGGAGAAGCAATAAATTGCTCCCATCATTTAGTTGCATATCAATTTACCTCAAGCACACTGGCATGTTTATTCAAAGCTTTTGCAGAGTCGCTTTTCACTTCCTCTGTTAAGAGGTGGCTGGTGTTTTCAAGCCAAACCTGAATGCTTTTCATGAGCTCATCACATTCTTCCAACTTGCTAGCAGCCTTTAAAATAAAATATCACATATTATTTTACACCTAAGTAATACACAGATATCTGAAACAATGGCAGATCATCCAGATTCCTAAGCAGATTTCCACTCTTGCAATATAATTTTCTCATCATCTCCTCTGCAGCAGTTTGTGCAGGAAAAGGGAATGTAAAACTGTTCTCTACTGACTTTTTTGTCAGTAAATAAATATCATAGGATTATATTCATTGTAAGTCTTAATTAAATATTACCAGGAGATAGCACAGCAGTTAAAATTTTAATTTTTAATTTCTGGTTTAAAATATAAGAAGAAACAATGGGCAGACATTAAAAATATGGAGAAAGTCTGGAAATAAAAAGAGAATAACAAGTTTTTCAGGAAACAGACATTTCTGCCTCTCCTTTTAAGTATATGATGTCTATTTTTGTTATTATTTTCAGGTGCATGAGGATTATTTTCCTTAAGGGAAGAAATAAGAAATACTGTGAGGTCTCAGTTGAGTATCTACCGTAGTTTTGCAAATAATGCCATATATTCAGAATTTAGGGAACCGCTCCACTTTGTGGAGCTCTATCAGGCCCTTTGGAATTATATGCATGTAGAAATTCACACTGTCAGCCACACTGACAGATACATCCTTAAAATACGTGATTGCAGTGCAATTGATAAGGCTGAGATCAATGCAGTCTGACTGGCGGGAATCTAGAAGCATCCAGATTTCAAACACAAATGATCTTTTCAGTCATGTTTTTACCCTGTTCAAGTTTGCAGTTCTACGCTCAGCATGCTGTGAAATGTGTTGGTATTGTTGCAGAGGTATCATCAATCGATCTATCAATTCTTGAGCCTGCTGGGGATCTTGCTCCACTATATCTTGAACCTCTGAATCTAGTTCATTCATTTTATAATGCCAAAGATCTACCAAATCCCAGATTCTCTGCATGTAAAAGAACAAAACAACAAATGAGCAAGGGTTCAGCTAGATGGCTATAGGCGTATATTTTTCCTATTTTAAAAATCACTCTACTTCCACATTTACACTGGTTAAGGTAAGTCTAGTTTAAACAAGTTGCTCTGAGGGCAGAATCAGCATCAGTGGGAAAGGAAAGCTCATTGCTTCATATGGAGCAAAGAAGTGGGATGTTACCTTCTGAACTTCTTTTGCTTTTGCAATGTTCTCACTCTTTTGATGTAACATATTTTCAACAGCTTGTAAACCTTTGTTAATGTCTTCTATTTTTTTCTCTGTACTGTAGTGAGGGGAATTTTTCAGGAATTCTGTGCTGACCTACCATCGTAAAAAGAGAGAGAAAAAAAATAAAAGTTCAGCTCTGGATGGGAAAAACAGAAAATAAACTTAAAAACTTAAGTATCAGTTCTTTCAGATTATGAATAACCCCTACACTCTACTTTAATTACCCTTTTTATAGTTTAATTTTTAACATCTAGCTTAGGTCTGTACATTGCCCTAAGGTGTAATAAATTTATCTGTTGGTACAAAAAGTGTAAGAGCCAATGGTACTCAGGCCAGAGTTGGTAGTTATTTACACCTTATTTTTAACCTTATTTTCACTGACAGGGGATTGATTTGACTTCATTCCTACCCACAATAAAGATTCTTACCTAGCCAAAATGTTTGTAAGTTGTCTGCTTAGTCCTGATTTAGGAAGGTAGTCTAGCCTTCTAAAGTCAGGATTTACAAATGTTCTAGAGTAAACCAACCACAGCATCTTATGGTTTACAGAATTATCAGACAAATTCTTCAAATACTGCCTAGTTAGATGGAATTTGTTAGCATGGGAAGCAAAACCCCAAATGTAATTTTCTAGAGAATTAAACAACAACTAACTGGAATAAGTCTGGACTTTCAGCAAGAGTTTCCCTAAGTTTTACAATCAAGCAGGATGGGGCTACCTTTTCTTTCAGGTCATGTAACATTCCCTTGCAATCTTCCAAATGCTCTTCAATACCAACTGGGATTATTCTATATATTTCAGTGAACTTGGTTTGTAGGTTGTCCATGATTTGCTTCTTGCTATCAACTACTCTCTCAATCTCCTAAAAGGAAAAAAAGAATTAGAAATTACTTCAAGATTGGTTGGAGGAAATAACCTCTCCCACTATATCTAAGGTACAAATAGATTTATTTTTTTCATGAGAAAGCTTTGCAGAGCAAAACTTTGTTTCTTATCATACTTTTCAATTCACTGAGAATTCATTAAACCCAATACTTTTCATTGTATTGTCAGGGCTTACTGACAGATTAAATGCTAAAGGAGACACAATGCTTCTTTGATTTAAGCTCCATAAAGAGCTTTTCAGATTCAAAAAATAAAAACAAAAGATGACCAAAAATACATTTGCTGGGCCATTTGTTTTGGTGTCATCTTAATGAAAATATCCAAACAAAACAGCTCCTTCCAGTTCTGCATGAAGGATATCATTTTCACAGGATAAAACAAACTTGACAGTTGTTAATATTTGTGGCCTAGAAACTCAATCTGGTCTACATCCTCTGGCGTGAACAACCGTGAAATACATTTTATTGCCAAATAACTTGGATCTCTAGCTGAGAGATACATTTCGTTTACAATTATTTGTTTTAATTCCAAGATACCAAAATATTGGATTTTGTTTCTTATTTCACAGTAAGAGAACAAATGTGAAAATAAAGAGTATGGGTAAGAACTGCAAAGAAACAAAATTTGGCTAAATGTTGGAAGACGTTTCTTAATAGGGAAAGGTGTTTGTGGAACAGGTTATCTATGTAAATAGTTTTGTCTCCTTGATTGGCTGGATAGCCAGCAGGAAAGATTCATTTATGGATTTCTGGATTATGCAAAGGTTTGGATTACACCACCTTCACAAATCTGTTCCAAAACTAGCATTCTGTGATTCTTTATGTAGCCTTTTCAATCCTCTTTCATGTATGGCTTATTTGGTCCATTTAAATAAGCCATATATGAAAGAGCTTTCTAAATGCAATGGAAAAGAAACTCTACAGCATTCCATTTCTGGTTAAATGTGTATAGATGACAGCATCTGGATACCATGTTTGTTAAGCAGTTAAATGTAGAAGGTAAAAAATGACAACACAATTCTAATAATTATGACTTAGTATTGGAAGGACCAGAGATCAATGATACACCAATTTGCAACTCAAGAATTGGAAAGTATGTTATTTATATAAAGCCTATTAGTCTACTATCTACAGAAGAAGCTTCTTACCAACCTCAAGTTTCAATGCTTTTTCCTTAGGGGTTTCCAAATCTATGTTACAGAGTTGGGATATGAGGCCCTGTAATGAAGTCTTTATAGCTTTCAGTTCTTCACAGCACTCGGTCCGGTATACCATCTCGGACTGCACAGCCTCTTTTTCTGTTTGAGCCTTTTGACAGAGCCTGAAGAAATTCCATTAGAAATACTATTAAGAAGAAGAAGGAGATTGTGGGTTCTGGTGTTTTGGAGGGCCTTGAAGACCTGGTTCTTCTCCCAGGTTTTCACCTAGGAAGGGTGTAGCCCTTTTTAAGGTTTTGTCTAGTTTTTCCTTTTGCTTATTTTTTATTCTTTTACAGTTTTTCTGTTTTCTTGTGAACTACCCAGAGTTGTTGGGAATCAAGAGATGTGCAAATTTACTGAATGAGTTAATAAGTCATGAATGACCTATTATGTTCAAATAAGGGGCCAGGAATCACAGCAACTCTAAGACGTGTGTCAATTCCCTTTCATTAACATGAATGGAATAAGCAAAAACAAAATTCAAGTGAAATGCAAAGCAAAGTGGCAGTGTCTGGAAAGTATCGGTACCAGCATCACATGAAATAACAATACAATAGTTAATAAAGCAAATGCATTTAAAACTTGGGTGTAAGCAGATATCAAAACTTTCTTCCAGCATTAGTCTTGGGAAGGCTTGGGAGAAGAAATAAATCCTTGTTGTTGTTGCTGTTTTGTAAATATCACTCTCTGCCTGGAACTTATACACATTTGCCAGATAATCTAGAGCTCCAACTTCAAATTAGTAAAGAAAAACCATCAGAATGTATTTTGAAATCAGAATTAAACTTTGTACAAAATGTTGTATGACTTTACTCAGCAATAGTCTGTTTTATACTTACTCTTCTGTTCGTTGCTGCATGTTTTGAATTTCACAGACAATAGGAAGGCTTTCCTTTCCAGACAAACTCTCAGGGACACTAAGAATGTTCCTTAATCGGCAAAGTATTAAGCGTAGCAACAATTTCTCAGTATCCACATTTTCTGTATAATTGCTTGCGGATTCCAGAAATTCTTCCAGTTCTTCTTTGGTTGCTTGCTGTTTGTCTTGGAGGCTCTCAGGCAGCTCTTCTTGAAGACTGTCTAGAATAATTGTTTCTCGTTCCAACTAGAGAGAAAATAAGCAAAAAAAAGAAATATTGATTATGAGGGAATACATGGAAAAGACATCTAAGTAGATTGAAGTTGCATTTCTATGCACGCTTATCTGGAAATAAATTCCTCTTAATACAGGGGGACTTATTTTTCTGTAAATATTTGCAGTATTGCTCTTATCAATGTATTCATTTTATGTAAGAAATATAATGGTAAGGGCTTTAATATATTCCTTTTGTTTAAAATAAAAGCATAAAAGTGGCAGCTGCAACTGCAAGCTGCAAAATGAAATGCTTGTGCTTTTCAGCCACATCATTCCAAATCACCTTTAATTCCAAATACAAAGTACAACAATGTCTATTATCTACTGATAGCCACTGAACCTATAACCATTCAGCTTCACTGGATAACCCCAGATTCCAGTAAGAGAAATTAACCTATATATTTTCTCCACACCATACATGATTTTGTATATAGGTAGTCCTTGTTCATCAATCAATCGTTCATGACCATTTAAACTTACAACAGTGCTCAACAAGGAGCCATGGTGGTGTGCTGTTAGAATGTAGTATTGCAGGCTAACTATGTCCACAGCCAGGAGTTCGATCCTGACTGACTCAAGATTGACTCAGTTTTCATCCTTGGTAAAATGAGGACCCGGGTTGTTGAGGGCAATTTGTATGTTGACATTTGTAAATGGCTCAGAGTGCTATAAAGCACTATGGAGCAGTATATAAGTCTAAGGGGACTCACAATTATTCCTCCTAGTTGTGGCCTTCACAGTGTCCCTGCTGTCATGTGAATTGTGATTTAGGTCCTTGCAACCAGCTCTCATTACAATAATTGTGGCATCCTGTGATCATGTGATCCCCATCTGCAATTTTCACTACCAAGTCCAACAAGCAAAGTCAATGGGGAAGCCAGCAGGAGGTTGCAAATGGTAATCACATGATTGCAGGGTGCTGCAACTGCACAATATTTATTTAATGACAGCAAGTGGAACATGATGAAGTTTTCAGTCCCAATTACATTGTTAAGTTAGGATTACCTGTACTGCTACCATTCTATCCTTTATTCATTTTCATGTGATAAACCCGGCAGTTTTATCTTTTTAAATCTGCCTGTACTTAAGACAATCAAACAAGTGCAAGTACAACTGAGCTTGAAAACATCAGTCAGGTGTTTCCCTATTACTCACTTCTTCACTGACAGATTTCCATTCTTGGTTCTGTTCTTCACATTTGCCTTCCCATTCTTTTGCAATATTGAACAAACAGAGCCACTTCAGCCACAACATTGATACAATGGGTGCAATCAACACTCCATCGTTTTCTTTGCACATCAAGCTTAGAGACTGTGAGTCTCGCCTCAACTTCATTAGTTCCTCTTTGGTTGAAAGTAATTGGGACAAAAGCATCTATAAAGGAAAGTATAAACAGTGAGTTTCAATCATCCAGTCAGGAAAAAGGCAGAGTACAAAAACAAATTGCGACAATCAAGCCAAAGTATCTCAAGCACCCATAATAAGCAGCAAATCTGTATCTAAAATTGTATACTTCACAGCAAGGAAGGAGTCACCAAAAAGTCTGTTTCTTTGCAATTATCTGTTTCAGGTTTAATACAGATTTGCATCCATTACCCACATTTTGACCATGATATCAGCTAATCTTTGAAGACTAACGTTAATAACCATTCGGGACATAAATTACTGTAATTGTTACAGCCGGTGTGAAGTGCATTGAATTCCCTATTGTAAACATAGTTCTGAAGAGATATAAGTTATAAAAATACATCAATAATTAAATTATGGAGATGATGATGATGACGACGACAGTCCTCACCTTGCTTTGTTCTGAATGCTCTAAAGAATCTTTGTAAGATACTGGAATGTAGTATAAACACTTTGAAAGCACTTTTTCTGCATTGTTAAGCTCAACACATATCCTCTCTTCGGAGTTTTTGAAACTGTGATATTTTTCCATATACCTATAGATGCAAGAGTATTTAAATAAAACTATTTAAATTGATCCAAATAATAGAATTATGCATTGTCAGCTTTTAACTACTGGTAGAAATAAAACTGGTATAAAGGAGAAAAATTGACAGATCTTGCCAATCATTTTGCACAGTACTTTACACAAGAATGCAGAAGAATTTCTAAACCCACCATTTTAGGCTGATGGGTTTTACTGAATCATGAATAGGTGAACATAGTAAACTGTGACCAGCTGTGAATTCCTTTTTGCTCTGAAGCCCAGTCATGATTTCTTAATTTTATCTCATCTCACTGCTCACTACAAATATATAATGTAATAAAAATTATGTACACCCCTCTTTTTTGGAGTAACCATGTCTTCAATTCTCTAGCAAAGGAACCGTTGGCTGGTTTGCTATCTGGAATTTTACTAAGGAGCACTATATGTTTTAGCACTTTGTTGCAGCTTTCAAAGTTTTCAATAATATTAAAGAATCAATCTATATTTTAAAGCCAAAAGTATACGTTATTCATGAATGAAAGATGTTGTTGCCTAGAAAGTATCCTTTCAGGCTAAAGCAACATAGATACTGTTCAGAGCCAGCTTTTCTACCTGCTTCACCTGAACATCCTAACCAAGAAGCTTATAAGGAGATGATGTCCAGAAAACAGCTACCAAAGGAACAATCACTTTCTGGGTGAAAGGGAAGATGAGGCTTAAAAATAGGAGGCAATGAAAGGGGCAATGGCAGGAAGATGATACTGCTATGTGGAAATTGTACATTGAGAACTAACATTGTTATACTGCATCTCTGTGTTTTCATTATAAGACCTGTGCAGCATCTCAGTGGAAAAGGAGGCTGTAACATAAATAAGGCAAATTGGGGAAAGTGTTGTAGCTCAAAGACCAACGCACATCTTCCATTCAGAACATGTCAAGTTTGATTTCTAGCATGTCCAGGTGAAGATGGTAAACCATGGGCTAATTGTTCTCATCATTCACTCTAATAATCACCAGCAATATTAGGCTAGATCAGGGGTGTCAAACTCAAGGCCTGTGGGCTGGATGCGGCCCACAATGTGGTCGGATTGCGTAGTAGGCGTGGCCCCCGGGGTCGTCCTGGTCTACTCAGTGCGAAGAGGAAAGATCGGGCCAGGGTGGCTTCGGCCTGGTCTACCCGATGCGAAGAGGAAACATGCCAGCAGTTTTGGGGAGTGGCATCAAGTTGGCCACGCCTACTCAGTTGGCCACACCCACCCAATCAGCCACACCTATCCAGTCAACCACACCTACCTGACTCCCCAAAGTCAACCACAGCCCTGATGCAGCCCTCAATGAAATTGAGTTTGATACCCCTGGTCTACATGGATCAATGCTCTGATTCAGATAGGGCAGTTTCGTAAATCCCTGAAATGATGAAAATGTTCATCCTACCTTTCTATGTAAGAATTTCTCTTTTCCCTCTGCTCTTTTATGGTCAAATTCTTAGCAGTTAGATCATCAAGTGTTTTTTCCACCTGCAGTTTGGCTTTTGAGTTAATTGATTTTTTCAGAGTAGAGGTTAATGCCTCCACTTCAGCTTTTGCAGACTCAGATTCTTCTTGTTTCTTGGCAAAGTCAAGATGAGATTCTTCTAGTTTAGATAAATCAAGCAGTGGAGTAGAAAGGAAGGCTTCACACTGACCGAGGAGATCTGCAGTTTTTCCGACAGCTTTGTTGTAAAGCTTCACCATTTTAAAAGCTTCATCTAAAGCTTCCTGCGCAAATAGTTAACAGCAACATTATTATACAAGCTGAAAAATGATTCTCTTCTCCCAAATGTTTTCTTGAATTACAGTTTGAAGGCATTCCATTGCAGCCCTGATCTAACTCTGTGTCTGTTAGCTGGTGGACATTTTAAATCAGGGGTGTCAAACTTGCGATGACACATTGTCATCATGTGACGTATCACAACTTTTTCCCCTTCACTAAAACAGGGGGGGGGGGGTATGGCCAGCACGTGATGCATCCAGCCCACGGGCTGAGAGTATGACACCCCTGCTTTAACTGACGGTCAAAGAGCCTACAATTGCCTAGGCCCACCTTTTGCTGTTTTTAACAATTTTCCAAACTTAAAACAACCTTGAAAAAAAGGTTCTGGCTGTGTATTTCACTGGTCAGCTATTGTTTGTTTTTCAATTGCATGATTATTATTAAATTTATATTTAGTTTGTAAATATTTTAATTGGACCCTATATTGTTTATAAGTGTTTTTAATGTACTTTAATTTTTTGCCACTTTAAATTGGCATTTAATAAATGCAGTAATTATTTGAGTGATGGAAAGCTGACAAATTTAGGCAGCAGAAAATTATCAGAAAATATCAATTTTGCTAAAGTTGGCTTAGTTCATATAGAAAACAAGTTGAATTATTTTTTTATTAAAAATACATATAAATCTGAACCAGATATCAACTATCAAAGAAGAATCCAGAAGATTTTATTTATTCAAAGCCATCATATATTATTCTAAATAAAAATGTTCATGTGTCTCAAACGTTTTGGAGACTGCCCATGAGAAGGGCATTCCAAAGTCAAGGGCCCAATGGCAAAGGAACTTGTCCATAACAGCTATCAACTGAATTTCTATAAATCCATCAAACATCTCAATAAATTGACAGGGTCATAGAAAAGAAGCCAGTCCTTTGGATGGCAAGTCATTAACAGTCACAGATCTGAACATTTTGTTATTGTACTTATATCAGAGCAAAAGCATTGAGAAGTATCAAGATAGTCACTACACTCATTGTCAAAATGCAAGCATTATCAAAAATATAACCTTTTAATATATTTTAAAATGATATTTTATTGCACTGCATATATTATGCAATAAACTGCAATGCAATGTGCAGCACTGAAGATGTTACCTAGTTGGGTAATGAAACATCTGCAAGAAAACAACCAAGCTCAAAAAATCCCAAGGACTTCTCTGTGCATTTTATTACATTAAATTACAAAACCCTTCTACTTGTTTTAGTAGTATCACCAGTCTTTTACAAAATTTCAATTTCTTTCAGTATAAGTTAAGTATAAGTTAAGATGGAAGTGCAATTGTGGCATTATTAATCACTGAGCCACGGTGGCGCAGTGGTTAGAATGCAGTATTGCAGGCTACTTCTGCTGACTGCTGGCTGATTGCAATTTGGCAGTTCGAATCTTACCAGGCTCAAGATTGACTCAGACTTCCATCCTTCTGAGGTCAGTAAAATGAGGAACCAGATTGTTGGGGGCAATATGCTGATTCTGTAACCACTTAAAAAGGGCAGTAAAGCAATGTGAAGCGGTATATAAGTCTTAGTGCTATTGCTATCGAGAGAGGGAGGGAGAGAGGCGGAACTTACAAGTTCTAGAAGTAAAATCTCTTACATGGATATAGATGAAGAAACCATGGTATTTCATAATCAATCCATATGTGGAAGCAATCAAAGTTTGTAAAATTGTTTACAAAGAAACAAAACTGCAAGGACTACTTACTGTGTGTTTAGCAAAGTCTGCTTTCAGTTGTATTTTTAGATTCTGGAATTCCTCTATTTCTTCATCTAAACTCTCAGAATGGAGACATGTTTGTTTTGTAGATGACTTCTCTTTAGTTATTATATCTTCAGCAGCATGAATTTCTGCCTCTATAGCTCCTTTAAGCACTTTGCAATACATCATTTCATAGGGAATCATTTGAATTTTCAAGTCAAGTAGGATAGGCTGCTGGAGTTCAGACTGAATTTGCTTTAAAGTCCTTAAACTGTGGCCCAGCTTACTCTGGAAACCTTGTTTGTACTTACATATTTCTTGATTAGCTACTATCATAGAAGAGCTCATTTGTTCCAGCCCATCTATTTTTGTATCTAAGGATTTTATTTGCTGTATGTTGGCCTTTTTGAAAGAGGCACTAAATGACTTATTTTTCTTGAATAGCTTGAATGCTTCTTGAGTTATATATTTGGCATGTTCCACTCTCCACATCAATTTTTTTCCTGATATTAGTCTGGCTTCAGGAGTAGAACTGGTAAGATCTTTTAAATCACCACATTCTTTCTGAATACTAGATATTATAGCCTCAATCTCATTTAGGACTATCTGATGCCTGTCATATTCTGCAAATAAATTCTTCAGACATTTACCTCTCTTGTCAAGGTTATCCTTTGCTTTGCAGAACTGATCTTTCAGATCATCAAGTGGTGATGTATCCCATTTTGGATCCAGCCATTTCCAAATCTCCTGGTATTGGTCCAGGTATGATAAATGTGACTGGATGGCTAAGGTTCTCTCTTTAAACATATTCAGTTTATCTTTTATCACTTGATTCTTAGACAGTAACTCCTCTGGACTTAGTTCCAGATCATCAAAATGAAGATTGCTAAGATCCTGCTGTAAGAACCTTATCTCTTCTGAGAATGTTTTATAGGCACCCATTTTGTGATGTACTAAACGACCCTTAATTTGAATTACCCTATGGACCCTCTTTGCTCTACTTCTCAGACTTTTCAAACAATTGTTTAAAAACAGTTGCTCAAAAGCATTTAATCCTTCGGATGAATCTTTGCAGTTTGCATCTACAAGGGCTTCCATCTCCTGGACCTTCTTGGGGATATTTTCTAAAAGATTCTGCATGTGGTCAAACTCAGACTTTATATTTGTTTTATCAATATCTAAGCTAGACGCTGCCATGATCTTCTGAAGTTGTGCTTCAAATTTCTCTATATTTGCAAAAAGTTTTTCTCTTTTTCCAAGCTGGGATTCCAGCTGCTGTAACTTCTGAGATGATTTCAAAATAAGGAATTGGTAACCAGTTTGCAACTCATGTGAAAGGATGCTAAGTGCAGAATCCTCCTTTGAGGGCATGTGAGAAGCAACATGCTGGGCTTCATCTGCTAGCCTTATAAAAGTTGGCTCTTTTTCTTTAGCATCACTCATTACAGCCTTACAACATTTAATTTGTGAGAGGAGATCATCTGGAAAGAGTGCTGCCCTCTCATCAAGATGGTGCATTAAAATTTTGTTCCCCAAAATGGCATCTTCTATCTTTTTCCTTATTTCATATGTCTGGGGATAACTGTCAGTTATCTGGACATTCTCTTTAGGGGTCATTTGCTCCAATTCTTCTACCTGGCTCTGAAGATCATTTATTGTGTTCTCTAAGGCTGTTTTTCCTGGATTGCTCCACATTCTTTTCATCTGTACTTCTGCATTTCTTTTTAACAAAGAAATGTTTCGCTTAAGGATGCTCAGTTCTAAAGGAATCGAGATAGGGCATGGATGCTCTTCTGTACCAGGAGCACTCAGGCCTGTTTGCAAATCATGTTGCTGTTGCAAACATCTTTGGAGTTCCTGTGCTTTGTCCATGAAAAGCTTAAACTCATCCACTTCTGCTGCAACACAGAACTGCTTCTTTTGAAGACACTCCCCCATTTGTTTCCACCACTGCTCCACTTGATCCACCTGGCTTTGCACTAATTCTCTGTCCAGAGTGGATAGATGTCTAGATAGATTTTCTTGTTCAGTTCTCAGCTTGTCTAAAAGACTATTTTCTTTTTGTAGAGAAGCCAACAATTTGTTCAAATTCTCTAGAAGAACTGTGTCTTCCACAGGTCCCCTTCTGCAATAGAAAAACAGGTATAGCTATTTTTATTTTTTGTAAAGTCAATTTACTCAACATGCATTCACTAATCGGGGATATAGAACCATATTTCATATATATTAAATTACATTAAAGCTCCACCATACATTGGATATAATGACTAAGAATATGTTTTTAATATTTAAATATAATCGGAACCATTCAAAGAAAGAATATTATATATAAATAATACCATAGCAATAATTGCTGCAACTACAATGCTTATTCATTCCTATCCTATGTTGATTTACTAAGCCACAATAGGAAAGTTCAAATATTTATGGCTTAGCATTGCGTATAAATTGTATTATTCTATGTCTATCCCAAGCCTTTGGGAATGTAACAAATTACAAAGTAAATGAAAGAAAAGGTTCGTCTCTATGGTGTACACATTAACAACAAATTAAGTGAATTATATTAGATCCAACGGATGTAGAAACTTGGTCCAGGAACTTACGTATATATGTTTTCTTTTTCTGCTAATAAATGCTTCATTGAAGACTGAATAGTAGCAAGACATTCATGGTAGCGATTGACTAAATTAAACTGATTCTGCTTGGCCTCTTTAGCAGCCATTAATTCTTGCAGGAGTCTGTCCCAACTGGAAGAAGTAACACTGTGGGTGCCCTGGTGGCTTGGTTGACTTCCTTCTGCCAATGTTGCTTGAGCTTTCTTCTTTTCTATCTGCAGACACAAATCCTATGACAGAAAATCAGAGGGGGGTTAGTGGGTCTTGTCTTGTTTGTTTTTAAAGGGATTGTTTTCGTTTTTATGTCTTTCTGAATCAAATTAAATATCTATTTACTACGTATTGTATTTCTAACTACAAATGGTCAGATACTTCCCAAAATTCACATTTAAGTCACTAAGGCTAGTGAAGCTGCTAAGGTGAAAGGGGACCTGGGCAAAATGTGCAGCTCATTTCCTCCATATTGTCCAAGACATTTTCTACCCCTTCTTAAAGTAAGGGTTAGAGCCTAGGTGGCGCAGTGGTTAGAGTGTTGAACTGCAGGCCACTTCTGCTGATTCAATCTAGCGGTTCAAA
>JANHFL010002567.1:100213-111518 GCA_032468155.1 Oxyrhabdium leporinum | reverse complement strand
TTTATGTGAACCGCCCCGAGTCCTCGGAATGGGGCGGTATATAAATTTAATAAATAATAATAATAATAATAATTTCCACCACTCAAGTGACCCTGAGGACCCAGATAAACCTCCAGGTGACCTCAACAACTCATTAAAAGAATGCAAATGACCAGCTGTCTGCAATGAGTATAAATACTTCCATTTCCCACCATTCAGTCAGAGCTAAAGAAGCTTCTTGGATGAGAAAGAGAATGCAGCAGACAGTATAATACAACTGATGTCTGCAACATGTACAAGTGACATTGGCCCTATGATATGAAGCAGCTTTAACACACTATCCCCATGGATTTGATAGAGCTCCCAGAGAAGGAATGGGACTGTTCGGCTTTCCACAAGTTGAACCTGAGGAAAAACACCCAGTATGGCTGATATAAACAAAATCAAATGCTGATGGTTCTTGTATCTGTTTCTCTTAGTTCTTAGTATTTTTCTACTGTGTCTTGTCAGCTGCAACCATCCTATAAGTACCTTGCTTGCCTACCTCTTGAATTTATTTCATCAATTTATGTGGATAGTATTATGGATTATATAGATTGACAACTGCCAGAAGAATCATGAAGACCTCAGTTATGAACAGCTTTGCATTTGTAAACTGTCACTCTACTTTAGTTTCCCTGATTATAATTGCATGTTCCTGCTTATCTAAAGACTATGGGCTTGCTGCCAAAAAAAATGTAACTCCCCTGGATAAGGCATTAACTTGTTGCCAAAACCATAATAAAATAGGAGAGGGTGTTGTACAGAATTTGGTGGGGAATACAAGCTACACATCTAGACTGCAAAAATTTGTTGTTAAGAGTTGTCTGCATCTCTTTGTTGCCTTCTGTGAGTTATCCAGTTTTTGTAGCCCATGTTTGTTTGTTTATTTATTCATTTAAATTTATCATTCCAGCAGACTCTGGGTAGCTTAGAAAATCTAACACTAACTAAAACAGTTAAAAACATTGACAAAAATAAGCCCTCAGCACAACAGCTCCAACAATGTATTAACCCCAATTGAAGGCTGGCCTAGGACCAAAGCCAGCCTTCAAGGGCTTTTCAGAACTCAGGACAGTGGGTGCCATCTATCTCTGAGAGGATGCTTGTTCCAGGGACAGGAGCAACCAAAGAGATGGCACACTTTCCAAATACCATAAGATGGCAACATTTAATAAAAGAGACCTGGAACATACATATTCTGCCCCGACACACTGGCGGTATAGTAGTCCTAGGAAAACCCACATGAATGGTTTTCATTATGATCTCAAAAGTACAGACAGGCACACGTGGAAACAAGGGATCCATCGAGCACTATGGTCTAAAGTTACGAAGAACTATGAAAATCAAGCCAACACTTTGAACTAGGTCGAGCAAAGGGCCAAGAGCCAATGGAGATGACAAAATGCTGGCATAATAAACTCATAATACCAATCACGGCTATGAGATGCTTCCTTTCTCAGCAACAGCAAGGAGCAATAATCACAGCATTGGAGACACCAACCCAGAATATGAGTTTCTCTCTCAATCCATATGTCACTTGTTTACCTGCTCTCCCTCCTGCTGCTGGGAAATAAAATGCAGTGGAGGGTTACAATCTTCTTTCATCTAAAGAGCTGTGGGACACTTTTCTCCCCGCTGGAAGAGTGGGAGGAGAAGGTGATAGGAGCAGGTTAATTCCTAAAGCACAGCAATGGTAAATTTGTTGCTAGGGAAGAGATGTGCTAATGTTTTCAGAAAGGACTTGAAGCACATTCACTCAGTGCTTATCTTTTTATAGATGTCCTTAAATACATGAAGATGATTTGGAGAATAAATCAACTGGTCCATATCCTACAGAACTTTATGGAAGAGTGCAGGATTTGGTATCAGGAAAGGATTATCCACAGATTTTTGTTCAGGTAAGTGGCTGGAGAACATTGAATTAGAAAACTATTCAGTTTTTTACTTTCAGAGGAGTTATTCAGGACGGTTAAATTGTGTCTGAGTGCTGTAATGATGCTTGTTCTCTGATTACCTATCAGTGATATTCTGGGAATAAATAAGCCAGCTATTTCAAAATAGAGAAACATTAAACTTATAAAGAAGGAAACGAGAATATACAGGAGACTGTAAAGTCATATCCCTTACTAATCCAGGCCTCATCATTCCATATCATAACCACTATTTTATGGAAATGGCACACACACAAAAAAAAACCTTTAAAAACCATTCTATCAAATGTTTGAAAGTAAGATTGTCAGGAAGAGAAAAAGATTACCCCAGTAACTGCAGCTGTTCTCTCCTCAGATCCAAGTGCTAAGGAGCTTGGTAATTGTACTTTACGTGTAAACCATTCTGGAAAAAATTCTGGAGCTTCTCTGTCCAGTTGATTTTTCACTCTGAGGGAATTTTCCTTCAAAAGACAGGAAAATGAAATAATTAAATCAAGCAAAGATTGCAGAAGTTGGAGAATTATTATATGTTACCTCTGTATTCACATTCATATTATATGAATTTATACTATATTATATATTATATTCATATTCAGAATACATGATAATAATAGCTAAAATCCTCAAGATCTGGATGCGCCATCAAGGCCTGGGAACCCCAGAGAACTGGCACACTAGTAAGACAGCTCCGTTATTATTGAAATACTTTTGTTCTTTTTTTAAGCTATGTTCTATCATTTGTAATGTTTTTAATTATTATTATGAATGATTTTTTTTAGCATTGTTGTATGCTGTCCAGTGTCACTTGTTTTGTGAAATGAATGTTTATACGAATTTGAAAAATAACCTCTGAGTAATGTTTTATTGTACAAAATGTCCTGTCAAAAAAATATGACTGCAAGTTTGATTAAAAGGGTTAAAAATGTTGCATTATATTTAGCAACTTTCCATCTTTTTATTTAATTTATTTATTATTAGACTTCTATACTGCCCATTTTGCAGAGCGACTCACTTAATCCCAACATTTGCTAGCTAATTGTAATTTCACTGAAAGCTATTTACACATCTGTTTTTTTATTTCAGCAATGCCTTATTTCTCTGTTTTCAGCCCAGAACAGCATACATTGCTTTTAATATTACTCCCAACTTCTAAACAAAATCCAGCTTCTGATCAGCTCTAAAGTTTATAGAGGAAGATTTATGTACAACATTTACTACCCTGCACTTCAATTAAAAAATAAAAGCTCCATGCAGTCTTATAAACCACCACAATTTTATTTCATTTTTTTAAAAAAGTGATATTAAACAATTTTTGCTGAACTCCTTATCATCTGTATAAAGTTCAATTAGGAATATTCATACCATCTCAGAATAGTTTCTGAGCATGCGTGTGCTTACGTACAGGCACGCACGCAAGCGTTGCTTATTTTCTTTACACACTGGAGCCAGTCTTTATTTATTTACCACCATCAATTTATTTACTATGATTATCTGTAGGTCACCTACTTGAATGACTTTAGGCAGTTTACAACTATATATTTATACCAGTGTTTTTCAACCTTGGCATCTTGGAGATGTGTAGACTTCAGAATGCTGGCTGGGGAATTCTGGGAGTTGAAGCCCACACATCTTCTGCCAAGAATAACAAACACTGCACTGCATGCTTATTGTTGTAAAATAAAATATTCAGATCATTAAAATCTTAACAATTCTGCTTCTGTCTTCCATAAAACCCATTCTCTAAAATCCCTGTAGAGGAAGGAACAGCCTTTTTTTTCAAAGCAAATGTTGGGAGAGGCTTCTGGGCACAAACAATGGAAAACTCCTTTTCATCTATTCTAGCAGCAGAAATTCTCTCCTGGATTATAAAGAACCATTCTGCTAGCAGGAAGCAAATACTCGATATAATTGAATTATCTGAACCCAGAAATAGTCTGAATAGCAGTCATAATAAATCTGCATTGAAGTAGAATTGAGTAGAGTAGAGTAGAGTAGAATAGAATAGAATAGAATAGAATAGAATAGAATAGAATAGAATAGAATAGAACAGAGCTGGAAGGGACCTTGGGGGTCTTCTAGTCCAACCCCCTGCTCAGTCAGGAAAAGCTATAGTCATGGGCTTCACTGTGCAACAAATTTTTCCACATATATGATGCTGCTAAAAACCCTGATTGATCCCTGCTTAGCCTTCCATGGTGAAGACATATAGAGAAGGGCTTGTATAAATAAGTTCAATATTTGGGCAGATTTGTTTGGGAATAAGTGGAAACACCAGGTAAAATGAGTTACTGAAATTTTCATATAATCCCATGTTCAGTGGCAAGGAGGAGCTCCCTCCAAATAATGTAACATAATACGATAAAAAAAAAAACCAGAGAAAATAAGCAATTCTGGATTCTTTTTCCCCCTCTTTGGACATTTATCCCAGAATATTACTAATTTTTTTCCACAAAACTAACCTCTTGGGAAGCAAAGGGGATGCTAGAAATTACCAGTTTCTCTCTGTTTGTTGTTTCATTATCCATCTCCTTTTTATGCTTGAGTACATCACTGTGGATGTCTTCAGTCTCATGCCCAAGTCCATAGTTAGTTTTAAGGTGCTTCGGCTTAATTTGGGGTGCATCTGTCTCATCCTTCATACATATCTGTTCCAAACTGATAGAGTCCATTAGAGCAACAACCTTCTGTAGTCTCTCTTCAGCTTGACAAAGAATATCATACTGTACCTTAAGTGACAAAGTGCAAGAAGATAATAATGACAAGAGAATCTGTGCAGTTGCCAATATTATCGCCCTCTGTAAATATGCTAACAGAGAGAATAAAATAGTTAGGATAAAACATAAAATTTTTCATAAAGAATTACGATAGTTCATAAAGAAAAGTAAACAAAAGGTAATGTCTTTGTCAGGGGTTATCCTTGTTCTCTGATTTGCACAGAAACTGATATCCGTATTCATTTAAATACATGAAGTCCAAGACTTACAACAGTTCATTTAGTAACCATTCAAAGTTATAACAGCACTGAACAAAGTAACTTATGACCGTTTTTGACATTTGTGATCATTGCAGCATCTCCGCGGCCACATGATCAACATTTGGACACTTGGCAACTGGTTTATGATGGTTTCTGTGTCTGGGGGCCCTGTGATCACCTTTTGTGACCTTCTGACAAGCAAAGTCAAAGAGGAAACCAGATTCACTTAACAACCGCGTTACTAACGTAACAATTGCAGTGATTCATTTAACAGCTCTGCCAAGAAAGGAGGTAAAATGGGGCAAAATTCACATAATATCTATCTCGCTTAGCAACAGAAATGTGGGGCTCAATTGTGGTCATACGTTGAGGTCTATCTGTAAAAGAAAAAGCACCATGCTCCCAAGGGAATGCACATTCAGATCTCCCTTCTTCAATGAATTGAATGAGAGCTCTCATGAGCTTTGGTGCTGCTTATAAGAACTGATAAAACAAGAGGCGGTGTTGACACCAAATTGCTTTAAAAAGAATATCAATTACTTTTACTTGATTCCCAGCTGACTTATCTGACTACTAGATAAGTTGTGTAAGATGACTCAGTTGTGTAAGAAAGCAACCATGGGGCAAATAGCAAAAGTTCTGTTTACCCTTGTTCAGTTTGTGGCAATCTTGAAAGCAATCTCATTTGACATTGATTAAAAACTCTGCACCAAAAATCAGACATGAATAAAAAGATGCTGCTCATAAAACTCTAATTTTCAACATTTCTCTTTCTTGTTTTATCAGTCATTATTTTTATTCTGGGATGGAAACACTGTTGCCCAAATTTCCTTACTCACTGAATTTAGCTCCTCATTAAGGGCTTTGGCAAGGGAGAGTGAGACCCCCTCACCTCATTGTGCTTGCCATCTTTTGTCTTTTGTGTTTTATATTGTAATTTCCTTGATTATTTGTGAGCCATCCAGAGTCTCGATATTTGGAGGCATACAAGTTTAATATATTATCATTATTATTACATTGTTACTCTTTCTAGTTCATCGATTTTCAAATTCGCTGGAAACAAAATTTCCTCCTGACCTGGTTTTGCTCTGCACCCACATGTTCACACAGGTCCTCTAGGGAAGTTATCAAAAGTGTTCTCAACTCTTCACACTGCTGGTGCCCCTGAACACAGCCTTCCAAGAGCTTTGTTGTATTCTGCAATTTAAGGAGAAACTCAAGATCAAAATCAACATGCATAGATAGTTGTCCAATATAATAAAGTATTTACTTCAGACTATTAGACTTCTCCACAGAAATAGCATATTATCTTCCTGAACCCATATACAAATAAACAGATATATTTTACTTATTAAACAACTTTATCTAGCCATCTAGAATCACTGTGTTAGAGATAGACAGCTATACAAATTCAATAATTAATTAAACTTTTACAAATAAATATAAATAAATATACCCAACTGGTAATTGAAGCTGCATGATCTAGGTCCCATTTCATCCTATCCTACCTGTTTGTTTGAATTAAATTTAATCCCACATCTAATTAACGTTTATATTGCAAGATATACACTAATAGAGTTTCATTCTGGATCTTCCAAACCAATAATCTGCCAAGATGCCAACCTGTAATCGGCAAAGAAGACATTGGTAGAGATGCTGTAAAGCCATGAATGATTCGGCACTGAAGCTATTAGTGCATGTCTCCAAAGAATTGCGTTGCCTTGTTAGTTCGTTTAAGAGAAGTGTTAGGCCTTCAATTTCTTTCAGAAGTGCAGAATAATTGTTTAACTGACTTTGCACTTTCTGTGAATTGGGATGAATATCAATATTTAATTCTTGCTTCTGCTTCTCTCCTTCATAAAACAGCGCTTTGATGGCATCGTCTGTCTGCTTCATGTGTTCCATTTGATGCTGGAGTTGTTCCTGGTCCCTATCACAGAAAAAAAGAATCAATATCAGTTTAATAACTGAATGCTGAATATAAAGGACAGGGGTATCAAACTCAAGGCCCGGGGGCGGATCTGGCCCATGGGATGCTTAGATCTGTTCCTCAGGGCCGCACTGGAAACAGCAAAGGACCAGCCTGTGGTGCCTCTACCAGTGAAAATGGAGCTTGGGAGGGCCGTGTGTGGCCCTTGCGAGCTCTGTTTTCACTGGCAGAGAGTTGCAGGAGGCTGTTGCAGCCAAAAACAGAGCTCAAAAGCCCGTTTTCGCTGGCAGAGCACTCGGGCCACCACAGGCACCCCCAACACAAGTGATGTCAAGCTGGCCACACTCACCCTGGCCACGGCCACCCCCGAGGTCAAGCACAACCCTGATGCAGCCCTCAGTGAAATCTAGACTGACACCCCCTGATATAGGAGAACAGAGTGACAAACTTATTGTAATGTTGAAAACCAAAAAGTTCATGACTGTCATAAGAACGGCTTAGAATGCTAAATAAGTTAATAGATTTAGCATATCTACAGTCTTAAAATATATTTAATCATCAACTTCTGGGGTCCCTGCCTTCTTTACCAGATCTTTTTGCAATTAAATTTGTTCTTTTTAAAATTAATTTAATTTTTACTAATTTTAATGGTCATTATTTGCCTTGATTACCCCATATGTAGCAAAGGAATGGGCTGTATTTTAATATAAATAAAGAAAAATGTATTTATAATTTTTTTTCTGCAGTGATTAGTTAAAAGCTTTCAGCCAAAAAATCTTCAGTTTTCCACTAGTTTCAGCAATATTATCTGAGTGGAGAGTTTCTGGAGGAGTATTATACTGGATGATATTATTATAGAATGACTCTTCCGCATTTTCAACTCAGTGGACATTTTCATGGTGTAATCTAGGCTACTTACCTCAGACAGCCACTAACCAGATGAACAGTGGAGTCCCACTTCTGTTGGGCTTCAGAAACTATCTGCTCAATAGCTAGGTTTTTGCTCTTATCGTCACACTTCAAATGTTCGCCAACAGCTATGATCGTTTGTAATTTAGCTTTGCCCTCCTCTTTCAACAAACCAATCTCCTGTATTATAAGAAATAACATGAAGATAATTGTTTTTACTCACTGTTTTGACCTAGCACCTAGGCTAGTTTTGACATAGTAAAATTATCAAGAGAAAAAACCCTTTTTAAAAAATTAATTGTCATTCCAATTAAACCTCATACAATGAAAGTTAATAAACTGCTTCCAGTTCTTTTGTTAATTCCCTAAATATTGGAAGACACTGCCAATATTGGAGAGAGTGGGAATGGAAGAAATAGAAGATAAGTAGGAATTATTTGTAAAAATAATAACGAGAGGATACAAATAAGTAAATCAAATAAATAAAGCAATTAAGTGCTTATTAAACTTACAAAGTGCTTTTGTCAGGTATTAGCAATTAGGAACAAGGGCTGAATTCAAAGTACTGTTTATTACAGTACTGTTTATTACATGATACATATACACAAGAATCTGATTTACTAACACTCAAGCCAAATTGGTGCCAGATAAGAGTCAACAGAATTCACAGGGGGCTGGACTTGAGTCTTTTGGGAGAACACAAATGACTCCATACTGATGACATGCTTAAGCCCGCCATTGTGCTTGGCCTGTTCATCTTCTACAACTTTGATATTGAACTACCAAATATTATTTTGCTATTTTACTAATTTAATTTGTGCTGTTAAAATTTAAGGGTTCTGAAACATGGGCTGATTATAATGAAAAACTAACAGAATAAAGGGTTCTAAATGTGGGAAAGACCACTAACTGACACTGTTGCCAAGACAAGCTGTTTTGATTCGCTGAGCTTGGAGTGGCTCCATCTTTGGTCCTGAATGTAACTGTACTTCCCCTTTTGGGACTGGCATGCAGAAGCTACTAGCAACTATGCCCAAGGCAGCCTTTGCACAAATTTATCTGATGCACCAGGTATGCTCACATAACACTCTACTTTGTGGCTGTACTAGTTATCAATATGTTTCAGGATGCAATTCTGGTTCTGGTTATCACCTATAAAGATATAGACTTTGATTATTTGAGGGCTACTTATTCATGGGTTTGGCCTGTCCTATACATTCTAACATACCTAGCATGCTATGGGTTCCATCAATTAAACAATATCAATTGCTGGGATGCAGGAAGTTGACCTCTGTCTTACTGCAGTCTGCGAGAACACCATTCAATCTGAAATTCATATGGCCACCTTCACCTGGCCCTTTTTAAGCAGACTTTTACAATCTGGCTCTATCCCAGGCTTCAGTCAAAATAAGTGGTTGATCTCTTCTGGAATATTTTAATTGATTAACTGACTGCTGCTTTCTCCAGACTTTCTTTGTGACTTATGTATTCAATTTTTTTATTGTTTTTTTTAAACAAATAAATAAATAGTAGCTGCAAACAGAGCATGGAATGGCTAAAACTAAAATTCAACAAAAATGTCAAGCATGTTTTTAAAAAAGTTTTTGAAATGAGAAAAGACTAAAGAAAGAATTATTGGATGGTTGTTTTATTAATAAAATGTAGAGCTTCAAGAATGTTTTGGTACCTGGATTTTGAACCACCTTTCTTCCAATGATATCTCGGATTCTTCAGCACTCATCTCCAAGACAGGGTTTTTTAGAATTTACAGCCAGCAAAACATGTTCCTGACCAGTTCTTCAAAATGCTTTCTTTCTACACAATACATCTCAGAAACTCCCAGGGTTTTCTGTACATGATTAACCAACCTCTTGTATTTACTGACAAACTGGGCAGATTCTAGAACTGCTTCATCATTGAAAAATCCTGAGATTTTCAAATAATTTGCCCGGCAATCAAAAGAATCAAACCACTCCCTGTAAAAGAATAACAATTATGTGAAATTTAGTTGTCATTATTATTCCCCATGCTTTACCCATGTCATCATTCATTAAATGTTATCAGAACTGGGCAAACTGAGTCAATTATCAACCTTCATATAAGGAAACTTCATATCAACTTTTTTTCCCAACTGACCAAGACAGGATGACACAACATTTAAAATCACATTCTTTGCATTTTTCTGTTTCATTACTACATTCAACAGTCATTTTTTAAATAGGTAGTGATTGACAACTAGAACTCAAAATCATTATATTTACTCTTTTGCCTATGTGGGCAAAATAAATTTGTGTTCAATTATGAATACCAACTCTTTGAAAATACTTTTTAGACAGGAACATTTTCAGTAGAAAACATGTGTATTCCACTGAAACTAGCTCTCAAGACAGGAGCAGAGTTAAGTGAGTTGCTATAGCTAAGACAAAATACCTTTGTATGAGTAGAATTTGATAAAAATGTTCAAGTCCTGTCTTCTCTTTTTGAACTTGTTGCCATTTTTCTTCTTGAGTTCTTAGCCACTTCTTCAGACTCTTAAAATCCTTTTCAAGCCTTCAAAGAAATAGAATAATACTTACAAGAAAATCCTGTTAAGCTGTAACCTCCCCCCCCCCCATGAATAGTAGCATTTTATACTGTTTTTAAATAACTGTTGTAAACCGCCCCGAGTCTTTGGAATGGGGCGGTATATAAATTAAAAATTAAACTAAACTAAACTAAACTTTATATGACCATTTTTTCACACTTAACGACTGTTGCAGCATCCCCACGGTCACATGCTCAAACTTCAGCCGCTTGCCAACTGACTCACATTTATGACGGTTGCAGTGTCTCCAGGGAGGTCACGTGATCCCTTTTGGGGGACCTTCCGACGAGCAAAGCCAATGGGGAAGCCAGACTCACTTAACAACCGTCTTACTAACTAAAATGTTGCAATGATTCGTTGAACAACCACGATAAGAAGGTCGTAACACTGAGCAAAACTCAGTTAACAAATGTCTCCCTTAGCAACAAATTCTGGGCTTCGTTGTGGTCGTAAGTGGAGGATTGCCTGTAAAGAAAGAAAGTCCTTGACTTATAACCACAGTTGAACCCGCTGGGCTCAGAAGCTCACTGGGCAGGTCAGACAGACTAACAGAGT
The DNA here is from genome assembly GCA_032468155.1 of Oxyrhabdium leporinum. NCBI lineage: Eukaryota > Metazoa > Chordata > Lepidosauria > Squamata > Cyclocoridae > Oxyrhabdium > Oxyrhabdium leporinum. The sequence goes on along the minus strand of JANHFL010002567.1, from coordinate 100,614 downwards.
TGGAAGGGAATTTGGAGGTCATCTAGTCCAACCCCCCCATCCCCACCCCTCCGGCCCAAGAAGGAGATCCTACCCCATTTCTGACAGATGGCAGCCCAGCCTCTTCTCGAAAGGCAGCAAAAGGGGATCACATGACCTTGATATGCTGCAGCTTTCTTAAGTAAATGTCAATTGTGGGGCATTTGAATTTTGACCACGTGACCACAGAGATGGTAACGGTTGTAAGTGTAGAAAACCCAGTCAAAAATCACTTTTTTCGGCATTGTTGTAACTTGGAATGGTCACTAAATGAATGGTTGTAAGGCAAGCAAGAAAGCAAGAAAGAAAAAAAGGAAAGAAAGAAAGAAAGAAAGAAAGAAAGAAAGAAAGAAAGAAAGAAAGAAAGAAAGAAAGAAAGAAAG
>JANHFL010002567.1:65819-93265 GCA_032468155.1 Oxyrhabdium leporinum | reverse complement strand
AGATAGATAGATAGATAGATAGATAGATAGATAGATAGATAGATAGATAGATAGATAGATAGATAGATAGATAGTAAGGGTTTTGAAGATCTCATATTAAATTTTGTTGTAACACCTACTATCATTTTGATTAAAATTCCCTTTTCATGATAAAAATAGTTTTTCAAACATCTTTTTCATATCTGCATCTCATAAAGGTATTTTATGAATGAATCTATCATTGCATTCAAGCTGAGGAGAAGAAAGCCAGTATATCAAGCGGGGTGTATACATAAAGGAAGTATCCTAGAGGCAGTGTTTGTGGTCATCAATAAGTAAATGAAAAAATGACAGAAAGGATGGCACTATGGAAGAGAGAACAAGGAGGAAGAAAAAAACAGAATTGTATATCTTGAATCACAGCTTGATAGCAGTGTCCCATTCTTCATCTAGTTTAGAAAAAGTTGCCTGCAGTTACAGAATGACAAATAATCCCCATCAACCGTACCTCCAATTCTTCCAATTCCTTTTCAGTCACATTCCCATCTTCTAAGTTCTTCTGCACTGCATCTGACCATTCATCAATCAAACTGGATAAGTCAAGAAGCTTGTCCCATAAAGCCAGAGCTCTTTCCAGGTTTTCACAATAGCTTTCAGTCTGCTCATTGATCTGGAAGAAGGAATTATGTTTTCAAAAAAGAAAGAAAGAAAGAAACAGAACATAAAGCTTTCTAATCAAGCAAGAACATGAAGAGAGGCAAGGTAAAATGAAGCCAGACACAGAAACAAATAAGGGGAGGGAAGTAATCCAGTGTTCCCATGGGATACAGCCAGTTCCTTGCCAAATATGGCTTTAAAGATTATCATATCAAAGATCATAATAGCTCTCCAGACTCTAGAGACAGGTTTGGCAAGGTGGCTTGGTTTATTAGATGGTATCTTCTCCCAATAATGTGTCCTAACTGGTTTTAGTTAGGAACTGCCTGGGCATATTCATTCAGCAGTCAATATCCATCTCTAGCTTTTTAAAGCATTGAAGTAAGACATTCTTAAGATCTGCACTCATGTAAAATCTCCTGGGAGCGCTAAGCAATATAAACAGCACAACACAATATTGTTTGTTTGTTTACATCTTTGAGAATTATCTCCAACAAGAATTTGCTTGTGGTACCCAATAAAAAATATGCATTTCTTTCAGTCCCATTTTGTATTAAGCATGCTCCAATTATAACTCAATTTTCCCTCCTTTTGGGTTCCTCATCAATTTACTTTGAATAATATCTGAAAGTCAAAATTAATTATTACAATGAATGATAATCTGGAACATCCTTATAGTTAGCTTATATAACATACATCCAGCCATCGGTCCACAATAGCATTAGCCTCATTCTCAAATGGGGGCTCCTCAAAACTCTTCATTTTGTTTACTTGAGACTGAAGATTTTTGCACATTTGGTTTAATCTATCAACGTCTTCAGAATAACTGTTAAATTCCTCTTTTGCCATGTTAACCTATGAAAAGATGAGAATATTCATTTATGAACAAGTCTGTTGCATTTGTGAGAAATTCTAAAGAGTAAGAAACTTATCAAAATGGAAAAGGAGAGACAACGCACTGCCTTTGATTTTCAATATTTATATTGGTTTCAGCATAAAACAACAATGAGGAAAAAAGTAATGGAGCTATGCTTTATTATGAATTTTCCAAGTTTTAAAATTTCAGTTAATTTTATCAAAAATTAAGTCTATTGAAATATTTTAAACCTTGGGCAATATTCTTCTTTCTTTTGATTGAAATGATTTCTTTCATTAACGTGCATAATAACTATATCTCAGGTTTATTTGTTGGCTTATTCATCTTATTCTCAAATATATGGACTCGCAATTCTCCTCTCACACATTTGCCATATATTGTTCATATAATATTGGATTATATTGTCAAAACTATGTTGAAAGCAGGACCTGGATTGTTAATGGCAAATCAAACCTCAAATATTTTGTTCTATATAACAGGGGTCCCCAACCCCTGGTCTATGACTGGCATGCCAGTAACTGGGCCGTGCAAACAAGCAAAGCCCCATTCATGGGATGCAGGCAGCAAGCGAAACCATGCCCTCCAGTCCATGGAAAAACCCCTCACCACGGAACCGATACCTGATGCCCAAAAGGTTGGGGGCCTTCACTATATAAAATAATAAACATTGTTTTTCAGGTAATACAATACTTCCTTTGATAACTACAGATGTTTCCAAAAATAAATCACTCGTTTTAATTTATAGAATTGTGTCACCAAATTTGTGTCTTTGCAACTTGCAAAATACCATTTTTCCATTTTGGGTTTCTGAAGTGGCTCTTTTATGTCCCCAAAGCACACAAACACAGGCAGTGGAGCACTGACCTTTACCACTTGGCAATTATAAAGCTTTTGTTAATGACAGCTTTGTTCCCTGTCAGACAATACTCTGTTTTTAGTACATCTAGCTAGACAGTGAGAAAATAGGACAAAGGTTTTAAAGCAACAGATGATAGACAACTTGTCCTCTTATTCTCCTAACAGAAAAAATAAGCATGAAACTCTGCATACTTTTTTTTTTTTGGGGGGGGGGGGAGAATTTTGACCAATTTCTTTCTTTAGAAATGCCAATGCAGAATTGAGCCAGATCAGGAACGACATGGCAGACCTGTGTGCCAATACTCTTTAAAAAAACAAACCCAAAGCTAGGCTCTTTGCACCTGTGAATTAATAAACTGGAAATATAGCAATTGATGTGTGAGACAATGCTCATGGCATTGTTGAATCCAAATAAAACAACCTTGGCGGAAAGGAAAGATACATCACACATAAGTATTTGGATTCTGACTCTTATTATTAATTACATGATGCATAAGCTGGGGAGAATCATAAAAGACCAGGAATAGAAATCCTTAGACCTTTATTTAAGTAAGAAAGATACAGAAACAGATGTCAAAACTCTTCTGAAATGGAATGACCCATTTCAAGTCCTCTTTGAGGTGAAGTTAAATCTTCAAGGCAGGTAACGTAACAAAACATGTATTATCAAATTCTGAGTCATTTACCTTTTTTCTTTATATATGTTGTTAATGTTGACATTGTTGCCTATTGATAAACTTTGTTTCCCATTCAACCATGGAAATATTACTGACATACTCAAATATCCTAAACAGATAGTCCTCAACTTACAACAGTTCATTTAGTGACCGTTTGAAGTTACAACAGCACTGAAAAAAGTCACTTATGACTACTGCAGCATCCCCATGGGTCATGTGATCTTTTGCGACCTTCTGACATGCAAAGTCAATGGGGAAGCCAGATTCACTTAACAACCGTGTTAGTAACTTAACAACTGTGGTGATTCGCTTAACAACTGTGGCAAGAAAAATCACAAAATGAGGCAAAATCTACTTAACAAAGTCTCACTTAGCAACAGAAATTCAGAAATTGTGGGGTCAACTGAGGTTGTAAATCGAGGGCTACCTTTATTAAAGACTTGTTTCAGATATATATTTCATGATTTATGGAAAGTTGGGTACCTGTGAGCAATTCTTCCTCTATCCTACAATAAGCGCTTTGCATGAAACTTATCTGTATCTTATTCAAGAGGAAACTTTGCCTATAGACATGGTAACAGCTGACAAAATCTCAACACTTGCTGGATGAGGCCTGGAAGAAGCCCAAAGATTGTTGGCTTGGGAGCTTTGTCTCCTATCTCCCCATGGAGTGTTGATGGCAACCTTGTACACAGGTGGGGCTTCTCCAATGAATCACTGCTAAGAAGGCTGTGGTCCATAGCAGAGAGGATTTGTTTTCAGATTGTAGCAGGCTGGAATGAATGCAATTGGTGCTTAATAGGTATTATTAGCCAAAGGGCACCAAGCAATGCATCTCTAGACTGTAATCTACATGGATTCGTAATTCCCATTTCATTAGAACATGCTATACACACTCCTAGAGTAGGATTATTAGGATTTTATCATTGTTCACCATGAATCTGTAAGTTACTAGCTGCGCTGGATAGGCAGCAACAGACCAAAAAGCAAGACACAGTTTCTGCCCATCAAACATAGTGTTCTTGAGCCAGACACTGGCTGCTCAAATTGAGGATAACACTCTGAACTGAGGATTTTATAGGGTATCATGACTAGGGATTAGACCGTTGTGTCAATTGATGATATACCTAAGCAGTATATAACTGATGATATACTTAAAACATTACAGATGTTTTTTAATGGAGTGATCAGCAGTGAAGGAGGAAAAATACTTATGACTAATTGCTAGGTCTTTGTTTAAAATGAAAGCCTTCCAGTTCTCAATGCATTGTGTCCCATGCCCATCACTGAATGCCAAAGGGGTTTCATCATTTGCAGAGAACCAGAGAAATGGTTTCCTATGTACAAAAATTCCCTAAAACTTCACCTTAGCAATTATCTTCTGCAGGTTTTCTTTTCCCATGTAAGAGACTTGCTGTGATAGGGCATTTTCTTGCTTCAGAATAATGCTAGTCAAGCAGGTTTTGCAGCTTTGATATTGCTTCAAGAGTTCCATTGTGCTTTTACAATACTCACGCCTATAGAAGGGAACAAAGCCAAAAGAAAATTGAAGACATTTGCACACCTCCTTAAAATTAGACAATGATTTTTCAATGACTATGAACATGTCAAGGAACCCAGTATGCCCATTCAACTCCAAAGTAACTAAGCTTTCACAAAAGGGGGAAAGAGAATTAGTAGCCTTTAGGACTAAACCAGGGATTAAATGCAGGAATATTCTTTCATAGTTTCATATACCATCTTAGAGGAAAATTAAAATTAGAATCATACTACATAAGGAGTTTAACTTATTTCCAATTTTGCATCGCCCACTCCTAAGCTGCTGTTCTAGTTATGATAGATGCCTATGACAATCGGCATCTATTTATTATGAAGATAACTGACCATATAAAGAGAAAAAGAGACTATCTATGTCTCCCACAATTGGGACTAGCAGTTTGGTCATTATGCAAAGTGGTTGTTAAATGAACACACAAGTGTGCTTATGATCGTACTTCGGCTTACAGGTCTATAAAAATCCTAAAGGTGAGAATAAATTATAAAGTGATTTTTTTTCATCACAGTTATAACTGCAAATGGTTACTAAACAAGGCAGTCACTAAATGAGGACTACCTGCGTACATCACTGGCAGCAGAATACTTACATTGTATTTATCAATCAATTTTTTTATAGCTGCTCATCTCTCTGAAAGCAACTCTGGACAACATACAACACTCAAATAAAACCATGAATATGAAAACAACACATAGAAAAATATAACAGTCCATATTTAAAATAAATATTATAAAAAAGCAAATATATAAAGTCAGCAGGGAGAGGATAAGAATGGCCATTTCAGAATATCAAAGTAAGAGATCCCTTCTTGGACTCTTTCACTTAGAATGCAAGAAGGAGGAGTTTTCATTCTTTCATAGTGAATTTTTTTAATTCTCTGACATTCTACTTCCTTACCAACATAGAGTTTCTTACACAAACTAAGTTCAATTATGTAGTGTTGGGTTATCATTTAAAAGTTGTCCAGTCCCCAAAAGTTGTAATATGCAATACTTCCAAATAAGAGAACTGACCCAGCCAGGATTCATGAGAATTCTGGCTTTCTATGAACAAGTCAAATCACTTGTTAAATATATTGTTTGTGTATACGTTTTTCTTGCAAAAAATATGGTTTGCTCTTAGCTTCGGATAACTGACTTGTTTGGCAGAGTTAATAATTTTGATGAACATAAAAAAATAATAATTCATGAGTTCTTTAACTTGCAATTAAAGGAGATAAAAAAGGAAGTTATATGTTTCAGCATGAGTGATCATTTATCTCTAATTTATTGCAATGTGTGAAGATGGGTAATATCTCAATCTACAGCTACATGAAATATAGCAGATATAGTATATAGTACAGTCCTAATGAAATCTATTCAGAAGTAAGTTTTATTGAATTCCAGTAGGACTTCCTTGGAGCCCATATAAATATAGAATTGTGACCTACTTTTCAGTAATGGCAAGTTTAGTCTTCTTCCATAGGTCCTGTGTAAGTCTCCACTGCCGACTGACTTCATTCTCCTGAGCTTTTGGCAACTGAGAAAGTTGACTAATCTCATTCAGGGCTTTCATTTCTGGAGCACAACGATCCAGCTTCTTCCACAGTTCATCAAGCAACTTCAACCTATATTATCAGGAGAGAAAAAACAGATTGATAACTTACAATTTCATTGTGACTATTCTGATATTATTTTAAAATATTTTCAGATTTATTATGTCTATGCAGATTCTCGGTCATCCAGGTAATGGTTATCCCAAAGGTGCTCTTTCAGGAAGCAACTGGACTTCCTTGTTAGAGCTGAAGAAGCTTCTTGGATGAGAAATGAAATGTCTTCAAAGAAAAGCAAGAAAGTCCAGTTGCCTTCTGAAAAAGCACCTTTCAAATTTATTATGTTGTATTTTATCATTATATTACTTTAAAATGCTTTCAGTTTCAAGAAGGGCTTTAACTTCAGTAATTCCGCAATTCCCAACCATAAAAAAAAAGATTTCTCACCTTTGTGAAATAGCAGGAATTGTTGGGTCCCTCAAGCCTATCACACTGATTGAATCATATATATCTTGAAGATTTTTAAATAGCTCATTATTCCTCAAGGAAAATTCTTCAGTCTTTTGATTCTGAGTTGCTTCAGAACCAACAGAGGGGTATTCCTTCACAAGTAAAGCTGCTACAAACTCTTCACAGCTCATCTTTTTACCGCTTTCAGCCTCTACCAAATAGATATGAAGTTGCTTCAATTTCTCATCTAGACACTTGGCCTCTTTCTCCAAGTAAGAAACCTCCTGCATTGACTGTGGAGACCAGCTCAGCAATGTAGAGGCATCCACAGAACATTGAATATGTCTCAGGGAACCCAGAAAACTTTCAAAATGTTGTAAAACTGTTTCAATGGCTTGTATCTTTTGACTCAGTTCTTCTAACCGTATTTTATATTCGCTGATCATTAAACCAATGGCCTGCCGATCTCTTTGGTCAATTGTCCATCCTGCAGGGCTCTTTTGTTCTTGGCTGTTGCATTGTTCAATACAATTTGATATAGATGCTTGAATTTTCTGAAAGAAAGAACGATAGGATCAGGAAACTATATTTGATGCATATTATTAAGTACAATGCTAGTACACTTGCTAAATCTGAGGAATGAGAGATGGCTCTATAGCAAAATGTTAGGCTGCATACATTTATTCAGAAAGGTACAGGTTGAAAACCTGACTTCTCTAAGTAAGGCTGAAAAAACTCCTGCCTGGTAGTCTAAAAAGCTATTATTGGTCAATGTTGACGGACCAGCAGGTCAACTTGATATGAAGTACTCTAGTTTCTTATATTCCCAAGCACCACATCTACTTTTTTAGATGAAAAATGATGAGCAGACACATTTATTCTTCTATGGGAATAAACAGATTTGGAGGAAAGCACTTAAAGAAGTCTTTGGGTCTTTGGGCCATAATAAACATTATAGTATAATACAAAGTTAGAAAGATTCAGAACCTCTCTACCACTTTCCCTCAGGGAAAAGTGGCTGAGATTGGGAAGTTGAACTGAGAAAAGAGGAGGCTTCAGCAGTTCTGCTTCCAAGTTCTTTTATGAAAATTTCTTTTTGCAATTTTGCACTTAGGATTTCTGTGAATATAGATAATGCTCTAGAAGAATCTGGTGCTAACCTATTGAAGATGAGCAGGTGTGCTTCGAATTCCAAAGAAAATTTCAACATAATCAGTACAAACCTTCACTTTCTTGTACAGAAGATCAGTTTTACTCATCACACAACGTGGAATGTCTCTCTTGCAAAGCTGTTCTTCTGATCTGCAGAGTAAGACCCACTCATTTTCTATTGGCATAACAAGGGCCAAAGCAGCCTTTAAAGATTCCATCCTGCAGGACAGCAAGTGCAAAATGAACAGGACATCACTTAAGGAAATGTCTCCACATTTTGTACAATATATAAGGACAGAGAAGTTCTTGACACAACTCCATTAACATAGAATTTGGCATACACCCAAGAATTTAGTTTTTTTGCTTTTTCACTAAAGTTCATAAGTCTTAGCTTTTGAGGATCAGCCAGGCTTTGTAAAATGTTGACTAACAAGAGTAGGATAATCAGTGCCCCAACTCACCATTTTGTTTAAAATATCTAGCCTATATGAGCATAAGGAAAAAGTCTAGAAAAAGAGCAAAACTTCCCAAAATCACTTTCATTGCCTGCAGATGTTATTGAAACAACTGGCCATCCATGTGGATATGCTATGCTTGACAAATCTAATTTGATATAATGTTTGATATCAGTTACTACAACTTCCCTTAGTTCATAATGATGGGGCAACTTGAGCATATCTTTGTTACCTTCATTTTTGGGGAATCTCTTTTTTTCCTTTGTAAGGCTAGATAAATATGATTTTTTTTTAAATGAGACCTTCCTAGAAATCAATCCAGATTGTGCATTATAACTTCTCAGTTTCTTGGTCTCAGTCCATAAGGAGTACAAGCTATCCCCTCCTCACATGAACAGCTGAATACTTAGGAAGCAATCTGCAAGCTAAACTAGCTTTCCCCATCTCTCACACCATCTGATAAGTCAGACTAGTTCAGAACAGGGCATCACTGATTTTCTTGAAGAAAAAAATTATGTGTGCTTCCCTTATGTCCAGTCAATTAGCCCACTGCTTCATCAAACTTTAATTTGCCAACTGTACCTTTTATCTAAAGCAAACTGGAGCTCATCCCATTCTTTGTGCAAATCTTCCAAGTCCATCTCACTTGAGAACTTTACTAACTGTGAAGCCACAGAATCAAACAGTTTCCAGGAAGAATTACCTTTACTATCTAAAGCCTGAAACAAAATGTATAAATATTAGTGGTGTGCTATAATTTTTTAAGTAACGTTGTCAGATTTATAAACACAAACACAGAAATAATGTTTAACTATGCCTGTTTCCATAGTTTATCATAGTGTGTTAACTGAGACAAAGCACAACCAGTTTGTCTATTGATTATAATACATTCATATAAATTCCAATTGGAATATTAATTAATTAAATTAATTTAATAATTAAAATCAAATAATTTAATTAAATAATTTAATTCATTTGTCAATTTCTCTGCACAGGAACCTAATGAATGATCAGTAACTACGAATGCTAACCCTGTTAAAATTGAAAAGATAGCCCTAGATAATGTATTATTCAGATTCTTGTGTTAGCCACTGCTAGATTCCAGGAAACAGTTAAGGATGGCAAAATATAATCTTTACTTTCATAAGCAGAAGTGTTATGTAACATGTCCTGTAGTATGTTTCTTTTTCAAGCTGTTCCATAGGGTGAGTCCATTAGAATCCATTTGTTTTTTACTGCCAGAATAAACGCCTGTCTACATAATACCCCAAGATAACGTTTGCTGCTTGTGTGAGTTAAAGTGCAGTGGACTGCATCATGACATTCTTTGGCATCAGCCAAGCTTCCTGCTTTACCAATTTGATTATTTAAAATTATTTTTTTTTAAAAAGTAATATGAAGTTAACAGGATATAAACCAAAGCATCAGCCTCAAGCAGAATACTAACACAGATACTGGCTCTCTCTGTGTTCCCCGAGTCATTGTCAGAAACTCAAATGGGGATAGTTGTGTTCTAGGTGGTTCTTTGTCTTCTGGTTTACAGGTATTGTGTAATTGGCTCCACCTGACCTAATAACCATTTTATGAACACATCCATTATATTCCCTCAAAATTCCAAACATAGTCACTTGTGCTAAATGTCGGAGGAATCCTGACTTAATAGACAAATTAGGAGAGCATCTGAACACTTACTTCCAGTATTTGCAATTTCTTCTGAAGGGAAGAAATGTTTCTCACATCATCAATTAAAGATGGAGTTATAGTCTCCCTGATGCTCTTTAGGTGAAGCTTCAGATTATGTCTTGCTGTGTCATAGCTAAGAGAAAACATGATATTATTAGAAATATTATGCAAAATTGGACATAAAAACAAGATTCCGGTTTCTTCTCATCATCTTCATGAAATAATATAACTGTTTGTTTTCTATTGCTTTACTTTCTCATTTCTTCTATTAGCCATATTGATTTATATAATCAGCTTCCTATTTGCATATCCTAAATGAATGGGTTTAAGTTTATTTTCTGGCCAGGGGGCACAAAAACCACACGCAGAAAGAAGCAGGTTCTTAAATTAAATGTTCAACATGTAAGTAAGCAAATTCAACCGGGAGAGATCTGATTTCTGGGACTAAGGAAGGAACACTGTGGAGATTTCCTAGAGAGATAAAGCAAGGCACTCAACTGCAATAGCCCTAGTCTATTTCAAGACCAAATGATTGTGAAATCTAAAATAATTATTCAGACTAGTCCAAAGAAAAAAAATTAGGAAATTGCATTTTATGTTATGCTTTATAATAATTCGAGGACTGGAATCTGACAAATTAAAACAAGGTAAACCAGTTTGAAGATTCCGCTTTATTTAAAAAAAGATGTTTGCAAATTTATTCCAGATATTTCTGATAAATACCTATTTCTTTTCATTCAATATTTTACACTGAACTATACCTTTCTTTTAATTTTTTTAAGTCCAAGTCTCCATCACTTTCCAACTTTTCTGCATGGTGTCTGCCATTTTGAAATTCCTTTTCTGGTTCCAAATTTATACAAGAAACATCTTCTGAATCCTAAAAACATAACCAAAATAGTTAAACAATTGTAATATATAATATCCATAAAATAATTACATATATTCAATGGAACAAGACCTTGTTAATTTTCCATATAAAAGAAATCTCACCCCCAAAATTAAAGACTTCACTTAAAAAGACTGAAGGTTATAAAGCTACAAGGAAAAAGACGGAAGGTTATAAAGCCACAAGGAAAATTACTTTCACAGATTTATTTTATACTAATTCAGGACATTTTATATGAAAAGTTGGGATATTGAACATTTATGTTTTCCCATTTATATTGATAAAGAGGAATTTTCCATATGCATAAAGGCTGCATTCAGCCATACCTAAAGCCAAAAATGTCATTTTTTCCTATGTATTAGAAATGGTAAAATAGTAAAATGTGCTCAGACTAGAAATTACATGTTTTACAGAATACAGATCTAAAATGCTTTAAATCAATCTGAATTTTCAAATAAGCATCTGATATTTGCTCTCTGGTTTATCAGTCAGAATTATGAAAATGGTAAATACTATTCACAATTTCTTTTAGACAGAATAAATCAATGACTATGCAGAATAAGTAAATTTGGTATATTTTTTATTCAAAACTATTATCGGGGGGGTGGGGGTGTTAGTACTAATGGGAACTTCCAAGATATTTTTAAATTACGTTTATCCAGACATGGAATTCCGAGGCTGTCAAGGGAATAACTTATGCCTGATTTCAGGAAGGATTGTAATAACTTTTTCTGCTTCTTTTAAAAAGTTGCAATATAGGAAACCCTTGATTTGAAAAGCCTTAATGCAGCAGAATTTGCATGCCAAGGATGAAATTTCACTGCAATTTATGTCATCTGCATCGTAATGCTATGATGCAATGGTGTTGAAGATCCACCTCTAGGCATACCTATGGCTTTCACTGCCTTATGTTCTGACCCAGCTACCCAAACAAGACAAACCCTCTGATGTGAACTCAAAAGATTCCTTTAGGAATGCCGGCAGCCCCGGCAAAAAGTTTCTCTCACAGGCTAACAAGTCCGTCCGGCTGGAAGATGAATAATTGTCTGCCACACCTATTCATCTCTGCCCCCTGCCTCTTATCCCCAGAGCTAAGGTGAGGCCTTGTAAGCAGCGGTGGCTCTTCCTTCCCCAGGATCTGCCCATGGCTTTCCACTGCTTTCCCATTCTCTACCTTCTTTGCATCCACACATCAGGCACTGGACCCAGCTGTTCCTCTTCTTCTTCATCAACCACCTTCAGACCTGGGAGCTGTTGACTCTCCATCTGAGGGCTGATGGATGGCCCAGGCTCCGCCTCTGTCTCTCTCTGCCAGCTCCATTCCGTCTTCCCCCTCGGAGCTCCCAGGTTGCCCTGATGCTGACCCTGACTCCCACGTCTCCTCTTCCTCTGATTCAGTTGCTGGAGGGGCCAGCAGCCGACAGGCCACAACACCTCCTCACCCCACTCACTGTCCCCATAGCCAGCTATATCATGTGCTATTCAATTGGTCTGAAGTGTCCAAGCAAAATATTTTTTATCAGTGAGAGGGAACTTTCAGGCAGAAGAGACCTGCAACTGCTAAGCCCAGTATTTCTCAATCTTGGCAACTTGAAGATGTGTGGACTTCAAGCTGCTACAGTTGAGAAACACTGGCTTAGTCAGCTCCATTCTGGAAGCCCAAGGAGTTAGAACTCAAGGTAAAAGTCAGTAGGTGATGATATAGAAGCGATGCAACCGATTGCTTGTATCTGAGGATGATGCAGGGTAGCTGCTTATTATAGGATAAGTTTGTATTAAAAGCCTTGATATCAAAAGGTATTGATGAATTAATAGCATGAATGTTATGCTATACTAAACAGACCTTATAATCACCAATGGAGAAAAATCTTGTGCGAAGAAGGGCAAATTCTACACCACCTATGAATTTCAGGTTTCCAAGATGTGTGGCTCTGTGATCCATGCAAGACAATTTTTCAGGCTGCCACATAATAACAAATAGGCATTGCTCTACAGACATTTATCTACATTCATCAACCAGTTGGAATGCAATTCCCCAAACTCAGTTTTGGATTAGGGAAGGCTGATCTACATGAACATTAAAATGTGGGTCTTACCTTTTCAGCTTCAGGATTCTGAGATGATACCTTCCCTTCATTGACTGAAGCAGGTGTAAAATCTCTGAATTTTAAAATGAAATAACATCAGAGCAAAGCAATGAAAAATGCATCTTAACACTGAAAAAAAAGAGAAGCACCATCCCAATTCTATGTAATGTTAATGAGAAAATAATTCAAAGTTTCCCAAAGTTCATTTCTTGTCTTCTCTCTCTCTCTCATCTCCACTCCTGACTCTTCCTCAGAATTAAAATTTGACATGTTCTATTCATACATTGCAAACAGTAGCATCTGCAGGGACTTGCTATTTTTATCGCAATGATGAAAACAACATTACAACATTGTGCTATAAGTTCTGCCCTTTTGGGGCACATGTGATACTGCAATGCGTGTAAAAAATGGTTGGAACTGGTGACATAAAATCACCCCACTGCTGTACTTTAATTTCAGGACCAATTTACATATAATGGTGTTATAAGCTTCTTCCTCAAAATAGCTTACCACACTAACTTTTTGTAAAATGTCTGGTTTTAATTTACAGCATAATGAAATCCATTACTCCAGCCATGAAATGAGGGACAGTCAAAGGTGTGAAATGGTTTAAGAATCTCTCACAAAAGCAATTTTATTTGATGCTAAACCAACTATAAGTGCCCCCATGCCACAGTTCTACACTAATTATTGAAAATACCCACCCTTTCTCAGGTGAATGGTCATTGCCAGTCTTAGATACCAACTCATTGTAAATAGTTGCTGCGCATTTTTGAAGTTCTTTTTTCTTTTGCTCATATTCTGCAATTGGCAACTTTATTTTGGACTCCTTTTCCACTTTGGTTATTTTATCACTCATTGTTTTCAAAGCTTGTAAGCAAGTGTTAAGCTCACCCAGACTACCTTGCTGAGAAAAGAATGCCTAAATGGATACAGAAATGCAGATACATCCATCTTGAGTACTCCAAGTCCTTATTAACTGACAACTGAAATCACCTGCACTCATCCCATAAAACTTTTAATGCCAGTCCCACAAACACATTTAAACATAACGTAACCAATCATATTCTTGAAGCATCATGGCTATGGTTACACTATGTACAAGGAATATCTGCTGAAATTCAAAAGTCAGAGGGCTGACCTGCTAATATATTCAATTGTTATTGTTGATGTGAAGTTGAGCTGTTTGCTCCATTAAATGACCAGATTATACGGTGCTTTAAATTCAATATCCAGAAGAACCTTGGAGTATGCAGCAGGGCAAATGTAACATCTATCTGCCGCATTTCAAAAAAAGGGACATACTCCAAGGCACTTTTTAGGGGGGGAATATCCAAAGCACTGGACAGCAAATAGCAGAGAAAGAACTAAAAGGATCAGAATACTTGCCCACTTACTGATCACCAGTAATTTAGCTCACAGGTACCATCTTGGATTAAAAAAAATATCCTTAGTTACTATATACAGGCAAAATATGCACACTTTCAGCTCAGGTCTATAGATTCTACTGAACTAGTAGGTTAACATTATTTCACTTTGGGACATGCAGCTAACCAACTTACTAAACATATCACTACATCATTATACTACATCATTCAGTTTTACATTGTTTGCCAGTTGAAGAGGCAGACAATCCCAGTGTGGGTTCTTGGCCTCTCCCAGTGACAATGATGTCAGGAAATAGAGTCAAAGGAAATATCTCATGGCATTGAGATACCGGAGAACCACAATTGTAATTCTGACCCATTACATGGTAGCTTGTAAAATAAAAAAAAATGTCTGAGAAACAAAAGAGAATGCCAGTTTTACATGGTACCTCGTGCTCCT
Source organism: Oxyrhabdium leporinum (assembly GCA_032468155.1). Taxonomy (NCBI): domain Eukaryota; kingdom Metazoa; phylum Chordata; class Lepidosauria; order Squamata; family Cyclocoridae; genus Oxyrhabdium; species Oxyrhabdium leporinum. The sequence continues at coordinate 78,588 of JANHFL010002567.1, read as the reverse complement.
CAATAAGTCCTTTGGTTTTCCCGGAATTGAGCAGTTTTTTCTCTTTACTTATCTGCTTATTGAGATTTGAAAAAGTCTTATTGAACTTCTCTCTTTCAATTTTCAATTTCAGGTGAATATAGGACATAATTTCACAGCGAGCAGCCTGCAAAAGAGATGGCCAAATCCAAATATTCATTTTAAGCAGCAAGGGAAGCATTTTACATCCAAATCTTGTTCTAAGATCAGAATAACATTTTAGCTTCAGAACAACCCTGCAAGCTATGTGTCTGTTCATTACAATCTTCCTGAGTTTCCATTCAAGGCAGTTAACAGTAAAATAAACATAAAAGAATGAAGCTGTAATTAAAAGATTAAAGTTCATACAGAGGACATGTAGATAAGTAAGAGAGAGAATATAGAAAGGTTCACAAAATCCTCCTCTACATATTTGTTTGATATATTTAGGCACTTCCCTTCATTAAAAATGTCTGTAGTGATTAACAATAAAATCCATGATGAAAAACAAGTGAACAAATAAAACACAAAGAGAACTATAGCAAACTATCAATACAACCATATCATATGCCATATTTATCTAACATTTATATATAGTAAATATGTCAATTCTATTTACAATTTTGTTGAAAATGGAAGCAAGCTAAAACATGATTATATGAAAAACACCGATTAAAACAGAAAACAGAAAAACAAATTAGCTGAGCGGGTACAATACCTCTCTAAATTAAAAGCTCACATTCTGGTAGAGAGAAGTACCCCAAGGATGGGCTCCAGCATGAGTGCAGAAGCTTGGAAGACTAAACCTCTGGTTCTGGTGACTGACGCAGATTGGATCCTAAAAGCTCACTGTCTATTTCATAACACAAAGGGATCACTCCTTCATGTAATATTGTAAAATTTGTAATAACTTTTAAGCCACCCAGAGTCATCTCACAGGAGAGATGGGCGGCAGAGAAATTTAATAAATAAATATAATTTGGATGCGGTCACTGAAAAGGCTCTATCTTAAATTTCTGCCAAGCATATATCAGCCCACTTTTGCATGATGCATGAACATATATATGCTTTCAATGAATCTCCTGGCAACGTACATCAAAATCCTTCCACTGAAGGGAAGATCAACAAAAAGAATGCATATGTATTATTGATACCAGCCAAAATCCCCCAAATGAAGATGTTGTAGTAGTATGGAGAGCCACAAGAATTTGCATCTAGATTCCTCCTAACCAACTCTGACCTGGCAGCAAAATACAGTCTAATGCTATAGACGTACATCCTCTATACCAGGAATCCCCAACCCCTGGGCACCAGCCCACTACTGGGCTGTGGCCTATTCGGAACTGGGCCACATGAGTGGCTGGCCACCATGCATGCACATGCAGCTTAACTTCTGCAAGCAGCAGGCATGAGCGCCGCTTGCACAAGGCTGCCACCCTGCCAGTCACATGGACTAGTTTACCCCTTCTTCCCTTCCAGCGGGGCCGCAATGGTTGGGGACCACTGGTATATACAGTTGCTGTAGATATGGAGAAAGTTCTGGTAAGCACATAAAAGTAACTTGTGCATCATTACATAGTGGAACTAATTTATTGGGACATGTATTCAGTCTAGGTCTCTTTGGATGGAAGCTAATAATTCTCACCGTTATATCATTCATACTGCAGCAAAAAAAAATCCTGTAAACATTTCATGCAAATATTAAATACTCAAGTGGCTTCTTTTTTATTAAAATATCTATTTCCAAGCACATTTTCTCACCTCCCATCTCTGACAAACATCTTTGCTCCTTTCCTCCACCAGGGCCTTTTCACGAGCCGATAAAATGCTTTTCAGTTGTTCTGCTGCTTTCAAAAACTTGCTAAGAATGTTAGTATCCAAGATGCTAAAAGCCTCCTGGAAAAAAAATGACATAAAATTATGGAATGATAATCAAAACAGCAACCTCCCTGTCCCAAAGTAAATGCATGCCCAGGTGATATAAGGGTCCTTCTCATTCCAGTAGAATTACAGATTAAAAGAAGGTTTGCTGGACGTGAATGGACAGCCTTTGAAATAACATGTTTGAAGCCATAGTCAGAACAAGAACAGCTCATTTAATGTGCATTCAGTGCATTCATGCTGGCTTGGTGAATTCTGGGAGTTGAAGTCCACACACTTTAAAGTTGCCAAGGTTGAGAAACACTGAGTCAGGCCCTAGGACATAATGCACTGAATAGCTTCTGTAGCCCTAACATGAAGATAGGGCCCACCTGGTTTGTTTATCTTTCCTAGGTTCTCTGGCCTCATTAATTTGAAGTCCTGTTACTATCCCTTCCCATTAGATCTTTGATATAACTCTGGGGCACTGCATAGGGAAATTACAAGTATCTCCATTCTATTGTGTGCTGATCTCAGCCCCACAGCCCTACTGGATCCTAAGTTAAACACTCATGTATATTGGTTGGTTTACAAATATTAGTTGCAGTTTCCTACCAAGAAGCTGCATCCCTAGAGGACATGCCATCATATTTCAATTACTTTACAATCAAAAGCAGAAGGAAAATGGGGAAGAGACAGTCACTGCTGTTCCTTTTTTTTTTAAAAAGAAAAATATTGTTTTACTGAAAACAGAAGATGCAAGATGCAAATAATACATTATATTATTTGAGTACAGCGGTATCTGTACGTATGAACTAGATTATTAACGCTATGATGATTTGGGCAACTTATAATTTTACAGGTAAGGAAAAGACTTTATATCAATATTAACTGTGGTTTCTAAATTGTAACTATTAATAATCATAATGTTGCTGTTTCTGTTAACAGGTGGCTAACCTATGGTAGCAAAACATCAGGGGTCTGGTAATACCTTTCCCAACCAATGCAGGAGTTGCAGCTCACAAAGGCTTATGCCTTTTAATAAAATGTGTTAACTGAAAAATGTGCTTTCAAACTTGATTTGGAGACATCACTTTGGTTTTTTCACAGTCCAGATTATTTATGTCAGAGATGTACAATTTCCATGAATTCAAATACTGCACCATGTTTTGCACAATATTTTAAGGATCTCATTCCAAAAATACACAGGGCCAGGCTTGTTTTGGGAGTTGATTTTCACAGGTGAAATGAATGCCTTAAGCATGTACAAGATTTAAAGAATCCATTAAACCTCTAAAAATGTTGACACAGCTCAAACTATCATAAAAGGAACACTGGTAGAGCATACTTTTTTTATTTCTGCCTGGAGACATCCTTAACATGTATTTGAAAACTTGCACAATACCCATTTTTTGTTTTTCATTTATGACAACCACAGCACTCTCCCCTTTAGGGTGCTTACAATGGTATTATGGATTAACTCACTTCGTATTTTGAATGTGGTTCTTCAGAAATTGTCTTTTGGCCTACAAGATGCATGGCTTTTAGAACAATTGCTTCAAGTTCCTTGTGAGCTTTTTCAAAGTTTAGCTTGTCCTCATCTTCTGAGAAAAACTCATCTGGTGTACATAGATCTGACTGAAGGCTAATAGGAACAATCTAGGAAGAAAAATCATAGGAAAAAGCATCATGTAGTCTTACTATGTATCCACCACCATCAAATGCCTGTGATTCATCTTTTCCTACTCAATTGTTAGAGACTTTAGATGGAAGATGGAAAACTTACTATCTGAACTTTCTGTAAACTTAATTAATTAATTGAATACTAAAAAACTTTTTCTAGAGCTGGAATAATCCCAACCATTATCAAAATACAAACAGTTATGGGAAGATGTATATATTTCAGGATTGTGTACATTTCTGTAATTCATTCTCTTATAGGACTGCATTAAAAATCCTTTATGGGTCTCTTAAAAACTAGAAAATGGAAAAGATAAACATAAGACATAGATAATATAGCACGCGATGTGGCTGCAAAAAAGGTAAATTCAATTTTAAGTTTCATAAACAGAAGTACCATTTCTAAACGGTGAAATCATCCCATTATATTTCTGCTTTGATCAGACCTCCACATCAAGTACTGTGTCAAGTTCTAGCTACTACACTTTAGGAAGGATTCAGAGAAAATTGAAAAATGTTCAGCTAGGGGCAATGAAGATGGTAGGAGAATAGAAACTGTTATGAAGTGGGATTGAAGGAACTGGGTATGCTTATCCTTCAGAAGAGATAACTGAGGGAGAATATAATGACACCCTTCACATATTTAAAGGGTATCTCTCAGAATAAGGTCAAGACCTCATCTCTTTCACTCACTCCACTCTCACTCACTGCAGAATATGAAATAATGGACTTCAGTTAGAGGAAGAGAGATTATAATTGACATTTTTTTAAATTAAGCCATGAAAATCCATACACCATATGCAAATGTTGGAAAAAGCTGTTAGAGATGGTTTCTATGGACGGGGATCTAGGGTGATGGATTACAGTGAGGCAGCAATTTCCCAGGAGAGCATATATTCCTGAAGGTATGGGGGGGAGACAAGAGGCAGCCCAACCCAGACCTGGATTGGAGGCAAGTAAGAGTTTGGACAGCCATTCCCTAAAATCTCCCAGGGTATATCTGTTAGGGTAAGAGAAGCAAGGATTTAGTCTGGCAAGATTCTGTCTACTGCATATAAGCAAATAAAGTCCTGAACTCTAGCCGATTGTTCCATTTCGTTCTTGGGCTTAGCTTAACAAGAAAGTTCCATTTTCCAATAAGATACTACTAAAAGTCTGTGCAAGCCTGTATTCTGGGTAATTGACTTTTAAAGCTTCCCAAGGCAGGCTCAAACCAAGCTGACCAAGCCAAAGAGGTAAGCAATAGCCCAGGAAATATAAATCAAATAAACATAAATGTAAACAAATAAAACCTGAACTCTGGATTGCTATGCTGTCGTTCTTGGGTTTAACCTGAGAAGAGCCTAGAAACTTTAGCACAAACTTCTACAGGGAAGGTTTAAAAGTCAAGATGGCAACTGCAATCATGAGATTGAAACCTTGCTCCCTTTTATGTGGGTGACACAAACAAAATAGGAGGGAGCTTCAATTGTGTGGCCATGCCTGGCAGAATAATGTTTTTGACAGGCCCTCTCCATAAATGCATCTGAACTAAAGTCAAATTTTGGTCAATATGACTCACACTATACTTCTTAGATATTACAAAAACACAAACCAAGCCAAATTGGGCTACACCAAAGTTCAATATTCTGTTCTTTACAATGATAAACCATAATCCCCTGTGGTGGAGGAGGAGGAAGGGGAAGAGGAGGAGACTGGGGGACTAATTCTACCTTGAGAACAAATGCATACAAAGCCAGAATTGAGAAGACAGCAAGAGATAGCAAATGCCACCTATGCAAAGAAGTTGAAGAAACAGTGGACCACCTGCAGCAAGAAGATCGCAAACAAGCAAAGGTAGTATCAATAGTAATAGGGGCCTTGGGTGCAATCCCAAAAACAACTGGAGCACCACTTGAATACCATAGACAATGACAAATTCGCCATCAGTTAATTACAAAAGGCAGCTTTACTCAGAACAGCTTACATCCTGTCAAACATCCAGATCGGCCTATCCCAGGTCCTTGGAAAGGACTCGATATGTAAACAAAAATTCCAAACCCAATCTGAATATCTGGCTGACATAATAATAATAAATTTCTTTCTACTATTGTTCCCCAGCTATTAGTAATTTGAAAACAGCATACAGTTACCATGACTTGCAACCATAAGAGCATTAGTAACTCCCCAGTATAAGTATGGGCTCTTTTAGATGGGTAGTCTTACACCAATACATCTGCAGATCTGGAAGCAGGATTATAGGTGGGAATTTTTCCTTCCCTGCATAGTTCTTTACAAATGCACAGAAACTACATCACCCGTAATGAATGGCAAGAGTAGAGATTTAGTTCGAAATGCGACAAATAAGGCAAGTACTAAAATTCCAGTTTATATATAAAGTAGCAGATTCTTTACCTCTGTATTTTCAAAGCACATTTTAGGAAGCTCCTTTGAGGGTTCCACTGGATTATTAAACACACCTGGATTCAATTTCCTAGAAGTCTCAACATTTCCATTGTTATCTGTTACTAACATCATTTCTTCCTCTTGCATCCTCAACAATTTCATTTCCTACAAACATCAAGCAACATTTGTTATAATCCCCAAGTTTGGTACTTGGACTTTGATGACTTTATCCTATGTATGTATTTGCATTAATGAAAGTCATCCAAGAATCTGCAAACATGATACTTTTAATTGATTTTCTCAATTAGCACCATAAAATAACAACTATTATGAATGGTTAGTGTTCTTGTATAGATTTGGAGTTTTTATAAATGTGGCAATATCAACATATATCAAGGTCTTTTCACCATGCTTTTTTTTAAAATAAACTACTAATTAAGAATATTTCATGCAAACAAGAAAGTAGGTCTATTTAGGCTTATGCCACAATAAATCCCTTGTGCTACTAATTTATCACAAAACCATCAATGGCTTTTGAAGATTTTAATTGATAGATCATATGCAAATTCCATTTCTTTAAAACTGATAACTGCAGTCTAAGAAAACCTTGAGATTAGTCTCTACAGCCACTGAATTCCAATTTAACTTGATAGAAAGGGAAAAAATAATTAAATACAGAAGGAATAATAGCATTCACTGTGATTTTACTTAATATTAAAATTACATGTATTGACTATGAATGATTGGATTAAAATTTGACACATCTCATAAGCATCTATCTGGGGGAGGTTGCTTATTACTTCATCTGAGTTTTTTTCAATCCCAAAACCAGGGATGAGTCTGCAGATTTAATACATAAATATATAATATGGAGCCATGGTGGCGCAGTGGTTACAATGCAGTCTGTAGGCTAATTCACTGCTCACTGCCAGGAGTTCGATTCTGAGCTGCTCAAGGTTGACTCAGCCTTCCATCCTTCTGAAGTGGGTAAAATGAGGACCCAGATTATTGGGGGAAATATGCTAACTCTGTAAACTGCTCAGAGAGTGCTGTAAAGCATTGTGGAGCGGTATATAAGTCTAAGTGCTATTGCAAGTGCAATTGCCGTGTAAATTTAACACTGAACTACTGGCATTGAACTTAAACCCAAGGTGATGATATGAAACTTTTTATTCCTTCTTTTAACTTCTAACCTCACAGTACAGTCAGGTGTTAATATTGTAACACTTCATTGTACTGTAAAGTATGACTTGATCAAATTAGGAAAGTAAAATATTTATGTCCACTCACAAACTTTGTCTTCTTTATAAGCTTAGCCCATTTTCTGTTCAATTTTTTCAATTCTCCAGAAATAGCTGATCCCACTTCTGCATTGCTGGATTCAATCAAAAAGTTTCCAGCTTCGTTCAAGGAACCATGCCGTGAATTCCAGGCTGTCAAAGTTTCTGGGGAGATCTAAAGGATCATGTTAAAATCCATAGGATGTTTATGATGTGTCCATAATTTTTAAAACAATTTCAATAACTGGGGGGAAGGGAAATAAACATACCTTCTTCAGATGGTCTTTTCGAGTCTCTTCCAGCCAAGATTTTAGCAACTGGATGTTCTCCATATAGATGGCCCAAGACGATAAAACTTTTTTCAAGGTATCGTTCACATTATTAATGTACTCTCTGCACTTGGCAATCTGAATTTCTGTCATCTTAAACAATTTGACTGTTTCTTCAAGATCAATTTCTAAAATATTTTAAAATAAATAATATTATTAACCATTTCCACAGTTGTATACAAAGACTTTCTACCTTCCTGGTTCACTTTATATAACCAGGAACTATAAGCAGATTTTACAGATCAGAAATCAATATTGAAAGAGAACAATTTGCACAAGATAAATATATTTGTCATTGGGATGAAACTCAAGCTATATCTAACATGCAATTATAATTCATTTCTTGAAATATGTATGTGTGTATGTATGTACAGTATGCATGTATGTTTGTATGAATGAATGAATGAATGAACAAACTCCAATTAAGTAAATTTGCCATAAGGATCAAGCCTTCATCCTATATTTAATGAAATTGTCTCACTTCATCTTGCCAATCATCCTTTAGTAGACTCCCATAAGATGGAAAACACGTATCTACTAGCAAGGGAATAATAGGTACACAATATATTGTTTATTCTGTCCCAAATGAATGAAATCTTACTAATACAGCTTAGTCGGTCATAAGGTACCAGTCATAGGTGAGCAACGTCAAGAAACAGGCATTCAGGAAGTTTGCCAGTGTTTCTTTCTTCGCTATCTTACATCAAACAAAATCATGATGACATTATTTAGTAATTTTTCCTGAAAATCCTTAAGAATTTAGGAATTCTTCCCATTTTCAAGGCAAGGTGTACATTCCGTTGTTCTTAGGAAGATGCTAAATCTATTTTTGGGGCTCCACCGATTGCTTTTATGAAATGCTAATTACTAATACAATAAAAATCACTTCATGCTAAAAACAAGAACACTTGGGAGAAGATGGGGCCATCGTTTTGAAAAGCTACATTTGTACTTTACTTTAGTGACGACAAGGCCAAATATCTCATGACAGTGTAACAAATGCATGTCCTTGAATGTTCAAGATTCTAGCCATTCCATTAGTTCCTTACACTTCCTTGCTCTGTCTCTATCCAATATTCTCTATTTCATACCTAACAAACATGCTTCATTTTCTTAAAGCTGTTTTCAAGAAGGAAAACATGTCCTCTGATAGTTGCCCCCCCCTTTTTTTAAATGCCCTTAAATCTTACGTTTTTTTAAATGCATTGCTGTAATTCATGGGTTGTGCGATTCTGGCTCTGTAACAATAATCCTTACAGACCAAGCACTGAACATCAAGGGAAGGTTGAAGCCTGGACAGAACCACTGTGATGTTTATGAATTCTTACCCAAATTAGGAGCCTTTATCATTTTGTTGTTATGTGCTTCGCATACTTGTAATGCAGTGTCTAGTTGACCAAGAAAACCTTTTTCTTCAATAAAATTCTGCCCCAAAATAAAATGACACATTTATTTAAGAAATGTTTGCTGCTGCAGAGCATTAGCAGTAATTCAATTTGAAATTTACAGAGTCTCTGATCTTATGTTGATCAGATGAAATGGAAACAAAGTAAGGGATAAAAGCAAGGAATCTGCTGAGGTGGAGGAGGGTGAGAAAGAATTTTAATAATTAAAATGTCCAGGAGGATAACATGATAAAAGAAATAAAACAAAAACAAAAAACCCTCATCCAGCAAAGTTTGTACCAGGCATGAACTTTGAAATATGTGATAGTCCTGGAACACATGATCTCAACTGAAATAAATTAATTCAAAGCTTTATTAACAAACAGCTTTTAAAAACAACAGGATTTTATAGACAGTTCAAGAGTGAATAGTGTTCTCTGCCTCTCAAACCACCAACAACACTGTCAAGGTTTAGACCTTACAACATTTGGCAAGTCTTCCTACTTGGAGAAACAAATCATGTTTTTTTTTCCTCAGGCCTTTTATTAAATATTTGTAGATTTACACTGACATCTGCTGGATGTTCATATAAGAAGAGTTAAGACTGATAAGATGAGAATTTCTGATGTTAGAAAGCTGTCTTTAAAATGGGATAGAGACAGTTGAAACCTTCAAGGACAAAAAGCAAGCAGTTCAAAAGCTGTTGACTTGAAAAGGCAGGAGGAAGGAACCCAGTAGTTAAACCTGAGACCAGTTCCTACACATATAGCACAGGATTCCTGTACACTGTTAGATGCTCAACTGCTTTGTTCAAATGGGTTCATAATACTCTGCAATGAATGTACTTATCTGAACTTCTTGGGTCTGCTGGGGGATGCATTGCTGAGAAGGAGTTTGTCATACCTATACAAAGCCTTGACTAAATATATATTACTTATTTACAACTGCAGCTAAGATATGGCACTTTTAACATGCTAAATCCATAACGCATATTTGGATGAAAATTACTTGCTAAGAGCAGCCATATGGGTGTAGTGGTTAAAAGTGCTGGCCTAGAAACCAGGAGACTGTGAGTTCTAGTCCTGCCTTGTGCATGAAAATCAGCTTTGGGCCAATCATTCTTTCTTTCAGCCCAACCCACCTCACCGGTTTGTTGTTGTAGGGAAAATAGGAGGAGGAAGAAGTATTATTTATGTTCACTGCCTCGAGTTAATTATAAAAGTAATAAAGGTGGGCTAAAATATTTAATAAGAATTAAAACTAAAATGAATAAAAAGTATGTGCAGAATTTGTATGGGTGCCTTTGATTCAACACTTTAGTCTCTTCTCCAAGAAGCAACTATAATGCTTACATGCCAATCTAATAGCAATAATTCCACACTCTCCTTGGTTCCAAACTTGATGTGCCAGATGTTCAGTTTAGACGTCAGTTCGTTGAAGACAGCTGAGCTGGATGAGCAGTAGTATTCCACAATATTGCTGAAATTTTCAAGTTGAACTTTGCTGAGCCTGAAAATAAACCCAACATCTTGTCTATAAAATGTAAGACAAAGCCAGTGAGCCTGATCTGCACTCCATAAGACATGCTGTGATCTAGAAAAATGTACAGCTTTTTATTAGCTAAATAAGTTTTTCTGTCTTTATTACCCACCAATTTACAGATGTGTTAGGTTGAACTGGGAACAGGAAATGCTACAATCTGATCTTGGTGGTGCAAGAATGATAGAATAAAGTAGATGCATCTGAAGAGCAGAAGAAAAGTGCTACAATTGCTGGAGGGCCTACAGGACCCAGCCAAGACTTTAATTACTACATGAAGTCTTGGAGGACTTTAAAAGACCCCTGGCAATTAATAGAAGCAAAATTGAACCAGATGGATCAACAGTCTGATTCAGAATTAAATAGCTTCATACATTTATAAACTGGATACAAAAATATGAATGACAAAAGTCAGGAAAATTATTTCCAGAAACAAAGGATGTAGGAAAAGCTGTGTTGAATCAAGCTTGTGCCCATCTACATTTTGCTTTCTATTAACTGGATTTGCACAAAGTACAGATGCTTAATCAGATTATTTAGAACACCATTGTTTGCTATATTTGCACACATTGCTGGTAAGCTTCATTTGTCTTAATCTTAGTTAATTAGTTTTAACTTTGGTGAAAATTCAGACTATTGAATTCATTTATATTACAATACCTTATATGAATCCTCCCCCCCCCCCCAAATTAAACATGTTATACCAATTCAGAGAAACCACAAGCTAGGCCTGAATTGATCATGGGGAGAATAAGACCACACAACTTGCCTACAAGGAAAATCAGATCCTGGCATTGAATAAATTCCCCAATTTAGTGGATACATCACATCTGGAGGATATCAGGTTGTGAGAAATGCATACAGTATGTATGTCAATAAGAGCAACAGAGATGCCCATCATTCTGCAAGTAGACTATTAAATTTAATAAGAACACAATTATATTTAGCCGAATGCAGCAATCGAAGGAGGAATTTGATATCACAAACCTTTTTCTCATTTCTTCCAGCTTCTGAGGTGGTACTACCAGCATTCCAGCATTATCTCTATTGTCAAAGGACTGGAGGGTTTCCAAATGTTGTTGAAAGCTTTCCATCAAATTCTAAAAACAGAAGCACTATTCACAAATGTCTTACAATTAATTCATCTATATATGCATTTATTTTTCTAGCAATAGGACAGAAGAGCAATAGGCTAATAAATTTCTCAAAGAAAATATCATTGAATAATTATGGAATAGTTTATAGAACGGTTATAAAGACAGTTCCCGAAATATTGCATCTTTCTTTACTTAAAGAGCTGACAGTATCGTTACTGAACAATATGGGGTTATATGGCTGAATATTACATTGTTTTTTTATTGTACCTTGTTTTATATTATAGTGCACCCCAGGTTTTACTATCAGCTGCTGTCATTCCTGGGCAGCTGCCAAAAGCCCCAAAACCCAACAGAGCCACTGAAGATGCCTGGTGAGTATGTCTGGGATTGTATTTGCCCAAAGAGATAATATTCAGAGCAATTCTAGAGTTGTCACCCTTTACATTTTCTACTCAAAGGCTGAATGAAGTCATTGTTTAAATGTCTTACAAGCCTGATTCAGCATAAAGAATGTGGGAAATATCAAGAATTTTGGCTTATCTCAAAATGTGACTTCAACCAATCATTTGAAAAGCAACCCCAAATCTATCAAAGCCATGCAATGCATCCTAAAGCTGTATATACTACAGTAGAAGACCAATTCCAATAGAAATGCATACTTATTCATTTGAAGTTACCCACATTTAGCTGATTTTGTTATTCATTTATTAAATTTATATACCACCCACCTCACTCTCTGAGGTCAATATAGGAAGCTTATAAAAATGGCTTGTGTAAGTTGGATTTACACAGGGGTGGGTTGCTGGGGGTTCGTGGGGGTTTGGACAATCCTCTTGCTAAGATTCTGCGCAGTTCGGCAAACCCCCAAATCCCACTCATGGCTGGCCGCACCCCTACCCCGCCCCTATTTATCTCGCCTCCCTGGTGTAGCAGCACGCTGCGGGGCTCCTTGCTTGCATGCCATTGTCCACAGAATCTGCAGCTTGCCTGTCTGCCTCCCTGCCTGTGCCTGCTGCCTGCCTGCTGCCACCTGCCTGCTGCCCAACTAATCTGCCTGCTTACAGGTAAGCCTGCAAGTCACCAGCCTTCCCTACTCCCTTCCACATGGTGAACAACCCTGCCATTCTTCCCTGCCTTCCCTGTGTCAGGTTCCAATTAGGCTCCAAATGATTCACTCAGCACACCGATTGAAACAATCTAAGGAAGAGTTTATTAAG
>JANHFL010002567.1:48348-63053 GCA_032468155.1 Oxyrhabdium leporinum | reverse complement strand
TGGCATAAAAAGCAGAACTGAAGGAATCGGGGTTCCAGCTAAGTATCAGCGTTCCAATAAAAAACCCCTTGTCCATTAAGCACTCGGAAACAAAGTTCATCCAAGTAGGTATCTGATTTTTCCCATTGACTTTGCTTGTCAGAAGGTCGCAAAAGGTGATCACATGACCCCGGGACACTGCAACCGTCATCAATACATGTCAATTGCCAAGCATACAAATTCTGAGCACAGGACCATGGGCTCCTGCAATGTTTGTAAGCATGAAAAATGATCATAAGTCACTATTTTCAGAGCCATTGTAACTTTGAATGGTCACCAAATGAATAGTTGTAAGTCAAGGACTACCTGTGTTAGATTTTAAGGTAATTTGATAAATCACATTGCATAAACACAGCCCATGTCTATCTGTTCCGCTTGGCCATTATTGGAACAGAAAATTAAAGCAACAACACTTCGGTCTGATTCTTCTCAGTAGTCTGAATCTTTATCATCAACTTCCTGAGCAACAGGTAAATTCTTTAAACCGTGGCTTATTTTGTTTTATATTTTTATGCAATTATGATTGGCTTCTTCAATAACACCAGAGATGTAGCAGCTAACTTATTCATGGATTTACGGGAGAAATGATGAATCTGCATGGTTTTAAAAGGCGACTAAATACATTGACACTAGACAATCTGTTCATCAATAGCTATGTGCCCAATTGCTTTTCATTCCACTTCAGAGATAAGACTGGCACAGAATGGAAAATGTTCCTATCTTCATATGTGGTATTCAGTTTTAACAATTGTAAAAAAACTATTATTTTTTTAAAAAAAGAGTAACTATGGTAACAGTCTCAAGGTCATTAACACTTTAAATTAACATTTTAAATAATAATTTTGTGCTTCATATGCATAAACATATGATTACTAATCAAATTTTATTTTGAGTAGATCCTACTGCATAAAAAGTAGAGAAGGAGTGGCAGCTTGCAAAGCAAGGCCTTTGCTAAGGCTGACGCATTCTTTATGAGGCCTGAATCACAGTTTGCTATCATAAAATGCAACCATGACTAAAAACAGCACAGAAAGCAAAATCCAAGGTTTTCATTTCATAAAAAGATACAAAAAGGGGCTCAGTTGTTATTATTTCATATTTCTTGTAATATAATGTATCCTCCAAACGTTTACAAAGTTACTTACTTCAAACTTCCTGTAGAAGGATGCATTCTCTAGCTCAGTCAGCAACTTTGTTAACTTGCATTCCTGTGCATTGAGCCAGCTCAAGGTCTCTTTGATTTTCCCCTGGAAAACAGAAAAATGTATATACTTGTACAGATATTCCTATTTGCATTGTTACACAAAATAGTGTTTTGTTACTCTTATTCCCAATCCCAGAGAGTTTGCCCTTTATAGGCAGTTTTGCAAACATCTGTGAAATATATTTGCTTCTAATTCATATGACTTGTTTAGTTTTGGCTCAACAAGCCATTTGACCGCAAACATTGAGTGTTTACAGAATAATTCAGCATAATCAGTGACTGAGGACTCTATGCCTCAATCAATAAACATGGTTAAAATAAACCACTGTTTAGTATGTGATACAGTGTTGAGAATATATCAATCTCCCTGTATTCACATATTGCACTAGAGTAGACTAGCTACGGCAATAGCACTTAGACTTATATACCTCCCCATAGCGCTTCATAGCACTCTCTGGATGGTTCACAAAGTCAGCATATTGTCCACAACAATCTGGACCCTCATTTTACTGACCTCAGAAGGATGGAAGACTGAATGAACCTCAAGCCCCATAAGGATCAAACTCCAGACTGTGGGCAGAGTTTGCCTGCAATGCTGCATTCTAACCACTGCTCCTAACCACCCAGACTCCTAAGCCATTATACTAAACATTTGTATTAATTTAGTATAATGTATGAACCAAACCATTATCACATTAACACATATTTCTTGTTTTAATAAACCATGGTTTTAAAAAATGATTTAACATTATATATGTAACAAGATCATAATCTTAAGTGACATTAATTATCAGTGAATATTCCACTTGAACTAGCTGCAGGTCTAATCAAATTCTGAAAAATAAAATTTATCACAGCATGGATTTTCTACAAAGAACACTCACAGATAAAATTGAAAAAAACAGGATGCAAAAAAAAAGGATAAAACATGTTCTAAAGCTGTCACATACTGTACCTGCATTCTATCTTCAGTCATAGGTGAACTTTTAAAATACTGGAGAAATTGAGCCACGTAAGTCATGATGGATTTTTCATCTGGACTGCTGACATCAACATCTGTGGAATGCCAAGAGCTTTGAATATATTCCAAAATACAAACTTCTAATAATACAATGCACTGTTGTCCGGAAAACCAATCCACTATGTATATTACTGATTAGGTCTGCATTGCCCATAATTGTATTAGTGATGGGTTTCAAAATTGTCTGGTGCACACATAAAAGTAATTTTGCTGGATTTCAACTTAGCATGATTTATGAACCATTCATTCTAGTTTAACATTATGTATAAATGAGACCAATATAGCTTGTTCAACAAAAGTATTGTTATGTAACAACACAGCAATTACCTGTGATTATTCCCACAGTGGTTAAAATTGATTATTGACTACTATATGATGGGCAAAATATTATTTTACCTCCCCAAACTTTTGCAGACACAGGAGACAGACTCAATGTGATGGAGAGTGTTCCAATTTAACTCCCCAATCCTTCTATCTCCTGCCTGCTGCCTTATTTCCTTGGGAAACAATATTGGTAATTCATATGTAAGACAGCGCCTTCAAAGTATTTGAGAGATTACAGGGATTCACCTTGATATTTTCTAGTGGGAAACTATGTTATCAGCCCTTCCTTTTACATAGCTGGTAGAGAAGGAAATCGTGGGGCAAATACTTCTGGACTCCTAGCAAGAATGAAATGCTATAGCCTTTCCCATCTTTGAATGAAATCTCTGTCGCCCAATATAGGTCAGCTCCTTTTCTCAATGTCAAAATAGTGCAGCATCTCCAAGAAGCAGCTTCCAAACCTTTTAGGTGTGGCCCAGCTTGCTACTTTTGGAAATGCAGCTATCAGCCTGAATAAGGTTCTTGGGGGTAGGGTGGGGGGATAAATTATTAACCGAGAAAGCCTGTAAACAATCTGTTCACAGTATTAGACCTAGCTCTAAATCCAATCCAGAAGAATCCAGTGAAGAGCTCTCATGGCTGAGGAGGTTGCAGAGTTCTCCTTCTCCCCATGCCCTCTTATACTAGAACTCCAGAATTAGACCATCCTGGGGCAAATGGATCTGTGGTTTCACCTAAAATAACTTCATATATCTAAAAGCAATCAAAAGGATTACAGAACTGTATGCTTGATAGTGATATTAAAGAAAATTGCAAAGCACATGTTTGATTATATCTCTCTGTCACTGCCACTTTTAATATGTATAATGTTGATTTTCCTTAATAGTTGTATCATTTTATCTGTTCCAATCCAATATTATTAATAATAATCTAATAATAATAGTAATAAGGCAAGGGAAAGCAAGGGAAGATCAAAATTGGTAGAATAAATCAGCACAATACAGTAATACAATACACCTGGGATTGACAATGCTCAAAACTCAACATCAAGCAGATTGAAGCTCAAGTGCATGTAAAATCTATGAGGTACCTTTAGGTTCAAGTAGACGGGGTATATGGAGTTCCTTCTCTGCTATTTGAAATGCCTCTCTCAGATTCTCCTTGTTTGATCTCTCTTTTGCTTTCTCCACATCAACCAAGCCTGGCCTGAATGCATTAATGATGGCTAAGAAAGCTAATCCATTTCTCCAACTGGATTTGAAATCTGCAACGCCGATAGACCCATGCCTATGATCAGAAGCATTTAAAAACACACAAAATTAAAGAGAGGGGAGAAATATTATGTTGGAGAAGAAAATAAAAATTTGTATACCAGCCTCTTCCCTCATCCTGATTTTAAAACTAGCTATAATCCTTCTGCCCTTAGCTTAAAGATCAAAGTGAAGAAGCTCTGGTAACAAATGTATGGATAGATTTTTCTAAAGAAAAGAAAACAGAAAATGTGGGAGGTGGTGTATGGCTTGCCCTGACTTTCAATATAAACTCTCTGGGAAATTATAACTTAAAAGTTAGAGGAAAGGTGGTTCTTTTCCATGATATAATAAACTGATTACTGACATAATTCAAATATATTTTAAAAGAAACTTCACATCATTTGTTCCTTAAAACACACTTTTTTCTATGCAGTTCAGTCATGTATCACAGATGAATGCTGACCAAACAACTTAAACTGAAAATAAGCAAGGAAGGAATGTACTTGTATCAGATAGATTTCTTGTCTAATTACATATTTTAACCCTAAGCAAATGAAATAAAAGTTGTTCAGTTAGAAGAGTAAAAGCTCCTTGCAAAATGGGAAATGTGTTCTGTGTTCTTTCTGCATGACAGAGACCCAGCAAATATTACCTTCAATTCCTAAGTCCACTTAGCCCAACAATCCCATAAACTAAGAAAGTGCCACACGGGTAGAGAGAATAGGTTGCATTTAGGTGCAACCTAATAGGTGTTTCCTGGGTGCAGAGAGACAAAATGGCTCATTGATCAAACATAGAGATCGCTTGCTGAACTTACTGGAGAAGCTTCAGATGTGCACAGAGGGAAGTAGGAAATCAGTTTGCCATTTGTTTCAGCATAATTTACCCAACTTTTTTAATCTCTTGGGCAGAGTCCCAACAGCTATTATCAGTTTGATTACTATGCAAAAGTTTGGAAGGACAGCCATCTACCTCTCTAAAAAGATTTGTTTATAGTGCTAAAACACCAACCCCTAATTACCTCCGTCAACTCATCCTGCATTCATTATAAAGTGAAACTATCAATCTGTTTATATTATGCACTCATAATGAATTTATTCAGTCCAGTCTTCCTCAACTAATGTGTAGCAGATGTTTCAGATTCTGACTCTCATAAATTCCAAGTAGTTGCAATGGGCAGAGGTTATTAGAGTTGTTGTCTAAAACTTCTGGAAGGAATCAGGAAAGCCTCACATAATCTTTATTTAAAGTCACCTTAGTAAACTACACTTATTCCTTGCAAACTCTGAACTAGAGCCTGCTATATTGCAGCTTTCTAATGTTAGTCCAATATCAGTTTATAATATGCAACACAAAGAAACACCTCTTTCTCTTTCTCTGTTGCTATTCCTTATTTCTACTTATCTCTCTTTTCCTCTACATTTTAAATTTAGATTGAGCCATACAATATGGCTTTATTAAGTGTTAAATACCTTCTGGTACTGTTACATTTCATACTGTAAAGTTTCCATGAAGAAAGAGCAGCTGAAAAATACATCTCAATGTGCTTGTTGAAGTACATCTTTTAAATACTATATTATGCATTTAGAGGTCTTTGAAGAATATAATTTTTGTGAATTCTGACACAAATTGGCTTAAGACTAATATGCTGATATAGATTAGCTGCTTCTTAGATTTGCATTTGTCTGCATTTACCCTATTGCTCAAAGTTTAAAATAAGCAAATAAATGTGGAAATGGGGCAGAACAGATTTATAACTGATAAGATCAGACTGAGTTTCCTATCCTGACATACTTGTCACACTGTTCCTTAGCCCATAGCAGGACAGCCTTCTTCGCTGATATCTTCCATCGTTCCTTTCCTTTGACATTAGACCTAGCTGTTGGGCTTGTTGCTGGTGATAAATCCACAGTGCTTGGACCGTCCAGAGATGAATGGCTGTATCCACAAGGAAGAACCTTGGCTAATTCTTCAATCTATCCATGGGCATCAGAAAGAAAGAAAGAACACATTTGAAAATGTCTGTACCTAAAAGAAAAAGTTAACTCCAATGGATGATTTTGATATGATCTGCTCCTCATATACAGGTAATCCTCAACTTATGAACACAATTGAGCCCCAAATTTATGTTGTTAAATGAGAAATTTGTTAAGTGAGTTTTGGCCATTTTATGACCTTTCTTGCCACGTTTGTTAAGTGAATCAGATCCGTTGTTAAATTAGTAACCTGGTTGTTAAGTGAATCTGGCTTCCCCATTGAATTTGCTTGTCAGAAGGTTGCAAAAGGGGATCACGTGACCTCTGGACACTGCAACCGTCATAAATGTGAGTCAGTTGTCAAGCATCCAAATATAAATCACGTGACCATGTGGATGCTTCAATGGTCATCAGTGTGAAAAATAGTCAGAGATCACTTTTTTTAGTGTCGTTGTAACTTCAAGTGGTCACTAAATGAACTGTTATAAGTCCAGGACTACCTGTAACAGCCAGAAAAACCATGCAGAAAAAACAGACTACCCAAAAAAATTTAGTTAGCCATGACAAGACAGTTTTCAAGCAGGATTTGGCTTTTCTATCACATTAAATAAGTATAGTCACCCAAAACCTTGAGCTTAGTATCCTGCTAGGAACAATTCTATCTCAACACTATGTATCTGAGTTGAAAAAAATATGTAACTAAATGTTCAATATTTTCCTTATCAACCATATGGAGGAAAACATTTAACAAATAACAGCAATAATATTTGAACTTCAATTTGTACTAGCCATGCTAAAATAGGATAAATAACTTCCAAAAATTATTAAGAGAGAGAGAGAGAGAGAAAGAGAGAGAGATGGGACAACCCCTAACTGGAACTTTGAAAAAAATGAAGAACTTTTCTCTTTATGTTGATTAATACTTACATGAAAATGCAATATAATGATCCATAGGAGACCAAGCACGATGGATGGTTTTCCTTCTATGATATCAGCAACATGGATGTTTATAAGTTTGAGCTGGAAAAAAGGAAGGTTTATTGTTTTGATGAACAGAAAGATACTAGGAGCCTCCAGATGTGCTGAGATTATTTTCCAAAGTTCCCAGTCAAATGAAAGAGGAAAAATTCTTGGAGTTACAATTCCAGGACATTTGAAGGACAACCATAGGAAAGACTGGCTTGTGTTACAAATCTGCAATGTTTAGTGTATTATTTTTAAAATAACAAACTTGATCCAATGTTAGAGGTGGAACAAAATGCAATAGTATAGAAAAAAAATTAAGCTTGCTTTAAGACAAGAATACAGTGCCCCAAATCCAACTCTTGATGGGCACAAATAGCTGCTTTTCTTCCTTGGAAAAGTAATAAATAACTTGCTCAATTGTGATTCAGGCACCAAAAAAGGAGTACCATGTGTGCTTATTGCAAAAAGCAAATAGAATAAAAGTACACGATATGCAAATATCAGAGATCTAGCAATCAATCTGGATGTCCTTCACATATAGGAAAATGCTCTTATATAACTGAGATCTGTAACTAATTTTGTAGTGAAATTGCTGGAAATAAACACTGAACAATTTCTTTAATAATTCATTAAATGTTTTAGCAACTAAGTAAACTCAGGCTCCTTTCAAAGCCGGAATACTAACTGATCTATTCTTCAGGAAGGTTAAGGCATTTTCAATGTTGCTTCTGCACTGGAAAGTGTTCGATCCTTTTTCACGTGGCTATAAAATATAAAAAAACAGAAAAGAACAGTTTGATCATTATCAACAGTGACAATGTTTTACTATTTGTACATATACCGGTATATTCTTGATTGCAATCTTGCAAGGCAAACTGACAATAAAAATAGGACAATTCAACGATGTAGCAATAATTGATTATATTTGCAGATGATTGTAATTTCAAGTTGTTTTCATTCTGTCCTCTTATATGCTGCTACCCCTGTTCTTTAAATATTGCAGGAATATTTATGTATTTGTAATGCTTTACAAAGAGTGAAAGTAAAATTCACTGCCCCAAGGGTTTTACCCTTTTCAAGGAGTTATATAGGAGGCAATGGGGGGGTGGGGGAAAGGAAATTGATACAGGAGGAAAAAGAAGCACATGTTCTGAGATAGTTATCACCCTAAATCCTTTTGGCACAAAATAGTTTGTATTTTGAAAAATAATACTAACACAAAGTCTTACAAACAAGAAACTGTGTTTAACAGAGTGATACATTTTATCCAGTTTACCTAATTTGCTTTTGTGATTCAGATATTTCAACTAGTTGCATAAAGGCACATTTTTGCACAGGTCAATTTGGTCTAGTGCAGGGGTGTCAAATTCGATTTCATTCAGGGCCGCATCAGAGTTGTGTTTGATCTCAGGGGGCTGGGGTGAGCATGGCCAGGTTGGGTGTAGCCAGCTCAATGTCACTCAGGTCGGGGGCACCTGAGTGCTCTGCCAGCGAAAATGGGCTGCCAAATTCTGTTTCGGTTGCGATGGCCTCCTGCAACTGAAAATGGAGCTCAGGAGAGTTGCACACGGCCACAGAGGCACCGTGGGCCGGTCCTTCGCTGTTTCTACGGCGGCCCCATGGGCCAGATCTAAGCACCCATGGGCCAAATCTGGCCCACGGGCCTTGAGTTTGACATCCCTGATCTAATGGTTGAGGCATGAAGCTAGAAAGCAGGAGACTACTTTAGTTCAAGTCCTGCCTTAGCCATGAGAGCCAATTGGTCTCTCAGCCCAACTCACCTCAGCAGGATTGTTTTGGGGGAAATAGGGGGAATGTGTGTTGGATATGTTCATTGCCTTCAGTTTTTTATAAAAAATAATAGAGGTGGGACATAAATAAAATAAAATTAATAAATAGTAAACAAAAGGTTTAGGAAATGCATCTATGTTATTCTCAGCTGAGAAACTTGGACTATTTGGTTAACTGACTTTGAGACACATGAGAACTACATGTACAAAGCCTGTCTATGAATTCTTGTGGTTGAATTTTCCATAATACTCTTACCAATTGTTGTCCAGAAAGGACCTCCAGTAGATCCAAAAGCACATGTCCCTTCCCAATGTCTGAATACAAGTCCAAGATAAGAGAAGGTGATGGATGCTGCAGAATAATTATTTATATTTGGTTATATGTTCTACAGTGGTTTCAGTATACATTACAACAAGATGATATGCATAATTGAATGCATATTTTGCTTTTTCTTCTGGACCCAAGGGGCTCTTCTGCAAATAGCACCCTGTTCTCAGTGTGTTAGTCTCTGAGTCATCATAAAAACCAGCTAGCTATTGTCATACTGTCAACTATAGGTGAAGTGACACTTTCTTGCTAGGCTTCCTATTCCATGAGATTTTAGTACTTTTAAAAAATATGTTTCAATTAGTAGCACTAATAATGATAATAAAGAATCTGCCAATTTGGAAAACAAAGCATCGGTCTCTAGCATCATCTCTTTATTTATAGATTTCTAAATCAATTTGTAAATAGGCATTCTTAGAGAATAAAATTGTTCGGGGCTTGTCCTTTCCCTACCCTTCAAAAGACAAAGCTACTGTAAACTGCTGAAATAGGGATCCTATTGGGAGACCACAAGGAATGTTTGGGATCAATATTCACCAGACTGATCATGGGGCATTTTCTGACTAGACATATCTACCATGTCAGCAATTTAGTGAAAGTGAAAGCAAAATGTTCACTGTTCCAAATAGGCCAAAATGGGTTGCCCATTCTTGGATCTGTTGAGCTAAGATGCCACCAAGGCAGCTACCCTATAACATGCTGAGTCATATTTCAGTCTAGTGCTGTCTAAGTGGTAAAAGATTACCTTAATAAATTGCCAATAAATTGCCAATAAATCCACAATGTTGGTTTCATTATCAGCTCTGACAATTTTTTTATGCATGTGGAAAAAAGAGTTCTATGGCCTAGATGTATGTTTTACAAATAATTCAGACATTTCACTAAGTTTTGATGCTTGCTGTAAATACTTTGTTTCTATTTAATTTTCCTACCTATTCAAATATTTAATAAGATAAAAGGGACTGAAACATTATTATGCTTTACATATATTTTAGAAAAGATATTCTACATCATCACCATGCCATTACCTTTTCTAGCTGTGAGTTCACCCAGCTTGTGAAAGTTCTTTTTTGAGTATCTTCTTGCTCAGCTATTTTGTAAAATAAAAACAAAAATATAAAATTACTTATACATTAAACTTGAGGTTATAAATATATTTACCACTCTTAATGCTTATTTTGTTTATTAATGAAAACAATGTATAAAACACTTTTAGATAGCCAGGTTATCATTTGTGGAATTTAGGGGGGGAAATTGGTGCTCCCACAGGTGTTGAATATATGCAACTCTATGAAAAATACTATGAGAGATGCAGACTTTAAAGTTAGACAATAATTACAATTCTTGAGAATGCATTCTTTGCAATGGTACAGGCCTATGCCCCATGGTTGTATATATATATTGAAACAATCTATAAACTTTAATTGTCAGGGAAAACAAAATATATACATTAATTATTTTGACATCAACTTCAATCCATTTTTAAAAGCTGTATGTTATTTTAGCTTTCTCCAGTCTCCTATTGTCCAAGGATTTGAGCTCCAGGTTTGGGAAAGTCTATTTAAAGGTCTCATTTAAATATCTACATTTAGCAATAGCAATAGCACTTAGACTTCTATACCACTTCACAGTACTTTCCAGCCCTCTCTAAGCGGTTTAGTTTAAAAACCAAAAACATAAAGAAAAAGACCTTCAAATAGCATTTCTCCATTCAAGCCTCTGAAAAGCAAGCACAGCATACTATTTATTTAAATAGAGAACCAGTTTGGTGGTATGGTTAACGCAGCAGACAGGAGACTGTGAGTTCTAGTCCTGCCTTAGGCACTAAGCCAGCTGGGTGACTTGAGCCAGTTGCTCTCTATTAGGCCTAAGAAGAACGCAGTGGCAAACCACTTCCAAAATCTTATCCAGGCAATCTCCAGGAATAAAAAAACTGACTTGAAATCAGCTCCCACCCATAAAAAACATATCTAGGGATATAATAGCAAGTACAGATTCTATGATAAGTGGCCATAAGATTTGAGCCCTATTCTCCTGAGCAAAAAACAAACGTATCTTATAACATATGTGATAATATTTCAAATGCATGGAAATAGTGACACTGTTGCTTCTGTGTATTACTTCACCAAGCTAAAAATACTCAAATTCATACACAGGATTCTTTGCAGGGACATGTATAAAATTTCAGTGAGAAAATGAAAGGGGGAGATTCCTTTATATTTGCCTTAACGGTGCTCTCTCCCTGTACAATGTTTTAAAACAACAATCTTAGTCTTGAATCACATTGAGTTACACTCTTTATTAGCACCTTCACTTGATGCTCAGTGAGGTTGCAACTTAATCAAGTACATGTGCTCTGGAGTTCTAAAGATTACAGAGAAAACAAAACACTTATTGAACTGCAGGTGTATGCTGTGAATTGATGCTGATGTAGAAGAAAAGAAACCTGGAATTTAGCATCCATAGAACTTGACTGGAAAACTAGAGATATCTAGAAGACTATGTTGTTCACAGGCAATTTTTTTCAATATTATTTTTGCTGGCTGGAGACACTGAATTTGGATGATACCATCCCCTTGCGGAGAAGTCGTTCTCAGCTGATGGGGCACAGAAAGTCCAGGTCCAAACAATAATGGGAAGATGGTGTTAAGTCCCACTGCACCTAACCAACCTGATTCAAATCTTCAATCAAAGCCCGACCCACACAGCACACAGGAACACTGCTGCTGAACCAGCTAACAGGAAGGCAATCAAGTGCATAGCTACATTGAGAAGCACTTGGCATAAGTAAGTATATTCAGAAATAGCTTAAGGCTGGAATTAGGGTTAATTACTATTCACCATGTTCAAGCAATTCTTTATGCCAGTCCATGTTTGCATGTGTTCCTTGCTTTAAAGTATGAAAGATTCTTAAGAAACTCTTGTCATCTTGGGACCTCACCTACTAGTAAGAGTTATTTTCTTTTGGACTGTATATTATGAAAATTATCTCACATGATTTTTTTTTTATTTGAATGCCGCCCCCCCCCCGCCCCATAACCAACTCATAGAGGCCATGGCAAGATATGGCATCATGATAACACAGCAAACTTTTTCGGAAGGGGAGCATCTATTAGTAGTTTTAGGCTTCTAAAAGGTTTAGTAAACCTTACTGTTTCCAACAGAAATTATGCTGCAAAGATTCAGCAATTTTCTGGGGGGTGGGGTGGGGTTGAGAGTGAGATCTGATGAATACTAGGAACCACAAGTAAGCAGGAGAGGTATATGTGGCCTGAAGTTGGGGGCTGAAGGTTCCCACAATTATGGCTGCCCAAATACAGGGGAAGAAGGCTGGAATTTGAATTCCTTAAAAGTAAAGGCAAGTTATGGAAGGGGAAACTTCTTTTTCTCTTCATATGCAAAAATATACTTAAGTAATTCTAGTGTGGCAGCAAGCTGCACGGAGCTTCTTTGCTTGATCAAAACTGAATTTGTGATAGCAACATTAACATTAGACCCTTTTTGGCAAACTAAAGCAAGCTATCCCAAGAAGAATTTTGCTGTTCCTTCTGCCAGTGGCATCCACAGTAAACCATGATGAGGACAAAATGACATGAGCATGATGATGCTCCCACATGAAAGATGCCCTTATGTACATGATTCCTGATATTTGACACAAAATGTGCATCACTTGCCTGCTGCTCCCTGTGCAAAACACCTATGCATATTGTTCCCATATGTGGATTTGTATCAATTTTCCCCATTTAAAAAAAATAGATGCTTCTCCCAAAGCATGTAAAAGTGCAATTTCCTTTCCCAACAATCTAAGAAAGCCTCTCTGATACAGATACTGTGGTGAATTAGAGAGCAATTTACTTCTGTTTTGTCTCATAGGTGCTTTTTCAAAAGGCAACTGGACTATGTTTTTTCCTTGAGTAAGAAGACCTTTTGCTTCTCATTCAAGAAGCTTCATCAGTTCTGATTGTGCTAACTCAGTGCTAGCAACCAGATGACTGCAAAGAAATATGATCCTTCCACCACCACCACCCCCATCCAGTTACAACTGATGAATCTTGTTGGACGAGAAGCGAAATGTCTTCTTCCTCAAGGGAAAAAACAAAGTCCAGTTGCCTTCTGAAAAAGCACCTTTGAGACAACCATGACCTGGATAAATGAGAATATCCGTAGACACTCCTACTTTCTACTTTCAAAAATATACTTTTCTTAGAAAAAAATGCTACCTTATATCACCAACCTATATTAAAATCCCTGTTTATAATGAGAAATACTCATACTGTACTTCAAGAGTAACAAAGGTGTTTTTTTTTTACTTTGAATACCCTTTTAAAATGCTTTGCTAGCTAGTTTTTAAACATCTCTAGGATGACTCAAGACAGCATTAAATTTGCATTTAATTTACATTTCAGCAGTATTTGTTATGCAGGGATTATCTTGTTCCTCATTCAAAATAAGGATTAGATCATTAGCATAGGTATTTTCAAAATAAGGATTAGATCATTAGCATAATATTTTCAAAACCATTGCAAAGAGAATTAGACAATTAAGCTCCAAACATTGTGTACCCCTTGTGCTAATATTGTATCAGTCCTCCCAAGTAAACCACACAGGAAATGGGACTAGATGAACTAATTCTATTTTACTGTAACGCTACATTAGTCTTGCAAGTCTGAAGCTGCAGATTTCCCTTTGTCCCTTTTAACTGCTTGGTTCATTAAGATGGGCTCTTCCTAAATTTCTTTCTCTGACTTTTAAGCCACTGGGGGCTTCTGCCTCTCTTGTCTGATTGTTTCCTAAGCAGCATCTTTTCTCTTTGTTCCCCATGGTGGCCCATACATCCCCTTATAGCTCAGCTGTATACATGTTCAGCACATTGTGGGAATCCAGTTCTTAATAGGATGGAAACCCATGGTTTATGACTTGCAATAGATAAACACATCCACTCTATCACATTCAACAAATTACTGCCAAAACAATGGTTAAACATGATGTAAGACCCAACCATCATGTCATTAAAGTTGCAAACAGTGTTTTCTGTTCTTTATGGTGGGAAGATGATAGCAGCCAAAGAGAGCAAGCCTGAATCCCTTTGATCATAACAGTTGGGGCTTAATCATACCCGACATCACTCTAACCAGGCAGAATTGCCACAATGGCTTCACGGTGTCCCACAAATTCTTTTTCAATTCCATGGGCTCTTGATATTGGCTTTGTCTTACCCATACACAGTGATGAGCTAGCTTCAAGTTGCGTTTAGTTGTTCCAGTTTGCATTATTTTCTCTCTTCACCCAATATAGGTTTGACCACTGACATAATTTATGGTACTTCCTCAAACAAACAGCTAATGACACATATGTATTGAGATCTGCCCTGCTACTATAGGCACCTTAGGCTTCCGAGAATATGCGTTACCCTTCTGATCACTTTTGTTGGGTTACAGAGAAATGGGCACCTAACTTCTGCTGAGGCAATTACTTGCATAACACCTGATTGGCACTTTGGAAACTGTTTCCAGTGTATTAAACAGCAGAAACAGTAAATGTTAAACACGATGGCACATATACCTTCAGCAATTGGTTACAGTTGAGCATATCAGAGGACTATTAACAATTCCTGATATGATCTAGGCAAAAAAAAGGGGAAGAATAAAGGCTATCTTCTCAAGGCTAACTAACTAAAAAGCAAGTGCAAAGTTTCCTTCTTAAGGGAATTCTGGAGATACTTTAATAAGAAGCCTAGGTGGCGCAGTGGTTAGAGTGTTGAACTGCAGGCCACTTCTGCTGATTCAATCTAGCGGTTCAAATCC
>JANHFL010002567.1:22842-40302 GCA_032468155.1 Oxyrhabdium leporinum | reverse complement strand
TGCAAATATTTGTACCCGGACGACACACCGTGTAATGGAAGATTTGTATTAAAATAAAATAAAAAAATTTATTGGAGTAGAATTTTTTCTTAACAAATCTTCACAAGAGCAAGAGTATGAAAGCAAAATTATTTCTATTAAGGTTGTGCAAAACCTTTGAAAACAGCACTTTATAAATTTTATTGAGCCTATACAAAGATCCTCCTCCAAAGTTTAGGCATGTCCTGCAGAAGGCTCCCACTTGCCGCCCTATTTGGATATATCAGAGACACCACTTCCAATGCACCGGAATTGGTTCACTTGTTTTAGGTTTCACCAATTTACTACATTTCAACATCATTCTTCTTTCAAAGGCAAATTAGTTTTTTCAACTAGTAAGATAGAAAAACCAATACATTCTAAACAAGAGGAAACAATTGATACTAATGCTATTAAATGAAGGTTCAGAGCGTAAATTCATACATTTACAATTTTGTGAAATTTATTCATAAAAAATGTATAACCCAGAATGTCTATGGAGATTCTCAGTCATCCAGGTCATGGTTGTCCCAAAGGTGCTTTTTTCAAAAGGCAACTGTTTCTTCACTTGAAGACGTTTCACTTTTCGTCCAAGAAGCTTCTTCAGTTAAACTAAAAAAAGCTTCTGGGATCTTCAAGCAAACTTCTTGGTCTTTGCACAAATAACAAAGACCAGTTGCCTTTTGAAAAAGTACCTTTGGTATAACCCAGAATGTATTAAATTATACTTGGTTGTTTGTAATGGTTTGGCTTTTATATAATGTATATAATTTTAAATGCCTGCATTTGCCCCATCCCCTAAAAGATTTAAGTACATCCCTCACCAATCCAAACTATAGTTTTTAATGTAGCAAAAGAATAAAAATACATGATTGGAGAATATTCAATTACATGTAGTAACATATTAGCATTTCATTTCAATTCCAGATATATTAAATTTAATATTTAACCTCACTTTACCCACTGTTTTTGTAATGAAGCCCTTGGCATGCCTTAAGAGACAAGTGGCTCTTAGCTTTGAATAAAATAATATCTATGCTCTGATCTCAAACCAAACAAACAGCAATATAGCTTAGCACAAGATCAGTGTTCAGATGACAACATATTTCTTTGCTGGAAGAATCCAGCTGATTATGATCAGAAGCAAGACACCAAGTTAGATTACCAGTCTATCCTGTGATCTGAAATAAACTTCTAATGAGGCTATGACCATAAACATTTGCTGCAAAAAAAAATAAGTAAATATATTTTGTGGCATTTAAACAAAGCCTACCTTGCAATGAATAATGACGATCATCAATCTCTGTAGAAGTTTGTTCTTCAGATACCAATGAAGTTTTAAGAAGTTCCATGCTTTTACTGTATCTTCATTTCAGTGGCCAAACTGGAAGATGGAAACCTAGAAGAGAAACTAACATTAACAGCAATCAACTTGACTAGATTTATCTTGCAAAGCTGCTGCTTTCTGAAAAAGCCTCTAGCCTTAAAAATAAGGGGGGGGGGCAATTTACCTGCTTCTGTTTGCTAACAACAATGTTTGCTTACATTATCTGGATCTGGAACTACTCCTTTCTGAATCATAAATCTATCAGTTAGCTTTCTAGGTTGTATTCCTATTGGCTCACCTCCACTTCTGCAAAGGTCGCTGCCAAAAACAAAAGATATATTTCTTGAAAAATCCCCCCCAAAATATGTGAAGCGTAGATCGGAAAGAGTGAAGATAAATTAGAAAGTCAAACTGACAGCTTCCTGGGATACTTTCTGTTATCGTGTCCAAGAGAAAAGTTTCTTTTATTTCATCCTTAATAAATCTTTTGCAAGATGGAAAGCTTTTCTTGCTCAGCAATTATTACAGTAGATTAGATACAAAAGTAGCTCAACCAACAAAAGATTAAAAGGTAGCTATAAAAGTAAGTTGCCTGACACAAGAACAGTCTTTCTTGCCTTATCTGTATCTTAGCTACCACAGTGTACCCTTACAAATTCCTTTTGCAACAGAGTTCATGTTTCAGCCCTGAACTTGGTAACTTGCCTAACTTTTGAACACTAACACTTTTTAATTTAAAAAAAACCCCATATTGAGCTGCTGTAGACAATGCAAACTCATCTACATGAAAGAAAAGTTCATGGACTTGATTGCAGTAGATCTGTGTTATCAGCTAGTGAAAGATCTAAAAAAGAAACAAACTAAATCTAAAATAACAAACAAAAAACTGGGAGCACGTATAGGAGCCAAATAAATCTGCCCTTCGCTCACCACAAAAATGGCAGTAAATTTACATTATTTCCTACTGAGGTGTAGTAGATGTCCAGTCTACACAATTTTGTCATTCTATACTGTTTTGGATCAAAATTCCTCAGTTCTGAGAAAAATACATCTTCGCTTCTATTTGTTTAAAACTTTAAAAACAAATCTCTCTGATATATACAATCAACATTTAACTGATGGAATCCTTACTTCGTGATCTAATGGAAAAACAGAAAGGCAAGATGAATACATGGAGGGGAGATCTGTCAGCAGTAATTTGGTGCAACAGAAGTGAAGTCTCTGGGATTCAGTTCACTCATATTAGTAAACCAGAATGGGGTTTATTTGGTTTATGGCTTAAAGTGTTATGCAAAGCCAGTCAATTATGGCTTATTTTTGTTCTGTGAAAAGACAAAACTTAATACAACGTGCAAAGTTAACCTAAATCTAATCTACATTTTGTTCTAAAACTAAACATTGGGGGGAAACTGATAAATCTGGTGAAAAACATTGTTCATAATTATTTCTTTGTGATAGAATGGAAAGTCTCCATAAGGAAACAACTTGCAACATGATAACCTGAGATTATGCCCCTTTGAAGAAGCAGAACATTTTGTTGGGCTGGATTAAATTGGATTGGATTGGATTCAACAGGAGGGCAGTTCTCCATCCTCTACATTACATTGTTTTACCTTATGTTTGTTTTAATGTTATTGAAACACAGTAATTTCCACACAGGCCTTTCCATTTAATTCTCCAGAGAGTATTTATTTATCATCTCGCCAAGAATTCTGAATCACTTTATTTCCTTATATGGCCAGAGCTTTCTATATAAGCAAATGAATATTTCCAGCAATACACTGTTAATTTATAACATAGGTCAAATGAGAGAAAACTTCCTTGGGAAGTTTATAAGATTAGTACAAGGCTTTGTGTAACTAGCTTTTAGTTTTCTTTTTAAGTGCTGAACAGAAACATTGATCTTTTTACATACTGGAGGAATCAGGAACATAAAATTCCTGCAATCACTTCTTGGGCACAAACAAGTTTTCTTATTCCATTATCACTCCTAAAACTGATCTATGTATGCAGGAGAAGCATACATGTTTTTTCTGGACTGTGCTACATCATTATGTCCCTGGAGAAGGGAGGACTGAATGTCTGAATGCTGAACCACTCACATACAAAATAGATTATTATAAAATACTGTTTCTTAACACAATAATTGTCTATATGCAAGTTATTTTAATGAAGATACATTTAAACTCTTGGAGTTTGGAGACTAAATGGAGACTAAAATAATATCACAAGGTAAAGTCTAACTCCCCCCCCCCCATTCTGAGCTCTAGCATTTCAGATAACAACCACACAGAAACTCATAGGACTACTAACAGTGTATGCAAGGGTTTAATAATATGTGCTTATATCTGAAACATGTATTATAAAAATTAAGGTATTGTATATTTATTTATTTAAACGATTTATGTGGCCACCCATCTTAAGCAACTGAGCAGATTAAACAATCATAGAAACTGTACATTTTTTAAAAAAAATGCTGCTCACGCAACAAAATAATATGGACAAACTTATGCAGAACCAATATTTTTGTGAGCCACTGCGTTCTGAACCAGTTGTAACTTCTGAGTGGTCTTCAAGGGCAGCTCCATGTAAAGCACATTGCAATAATACAGCTAAGAGGTGACTAAGGCATGAATGATTGTGAGGCCTCCCAGCCCTGGAAAACATGTAATTGGTGCACAAGACAAATCTGTGCAAAGGATCCTTAGCCATCTGCTCATCAAATAAGAGCCATGAGTTCAGGAGAGCCTCCAAAAACATCCAGAGTCCAAGATGATAAACCACCAGATGTCGAAGGCCAAAACCCCAAAGCCACTTCATCTTGCTTTCTCTGTCTCCCCAAGATAGATGTCTTCCTTTACCCAATGATTTCATATTAACAAAAAGAGAACATAATAAGCACTATATACATATTTGATTCAAAACAGTACCATAATCATCATGTATTATTGTGTAAATGATACAAATACTTCCTGATATCATTTGTTGTTATCGTTTCCTTCTCATGGTCACCATGTATTAATAGAAATTCCAACATAAATCAATAAATCTGACTGAGGAGGCCCAGCCCAATCAACTTAGTAAGTTTAATGGTTGAATGAAGATTTGAGTCTGGGTTTTGCCTACACTAGAATAAAATTAGAATAGAATAGAGCTGGAAGGGACCTATATCATTTCAGACAAGTGGCTGTCCAGTCTCTTCTTAAAAACCTCCAGTGATGAAGCACCTAAGATTTCTGAAGGCAAGCTGTTCCACTGGTTAAGTGTTCTCACTGTTAGGAAGTTTCTCCTTAATTCCAGGTTGCTTCTCTCCTTGATTAGTTTCCATCCATTGTTTCTTGTCCTGCCCTCTGGTGCTTTGGAGACTAATTTGACCCCCACTGAAAGGAACACAGCAACCGTGACCTGATTATCTATTTGCGTAGTGTGCCTTCAAGGAAAAGAAAAGTAATTGCACCACAGATATTATAATCTGGGAAACTATTTGGTATTAGCACAATCTACAGACAATGAACATCTCTATTGATAAGAGAAAGCATGGGCTTAGGAGGGAGGCAAATATATTTCTGGAGTTAATTGAGATTATTCAGGGAAGGAAAAATCAATTTAGAACATCAAACATCAAAAGCGCAAGATGTTGATTCCCAAAAGTGAGAGAGCCACATATTCCATTATGTTTGGCTTGGAAGCCTGCCACCATTATATAAATAGACCCACAGCTGAAATCTCATAGAGGAAAAAGAAAAGGCCCAACTTAGCTTGTCCTGAAAATAACACATTGAAAGATTTCCATAGAAGAAACTGGCAAGTAGCAGTAACAATATTGTGTTCATGGTTTGTCTGTTATTTCTCTGTCCTTCCATTCCAAACTGTTTTACATAAGAAAAAAGACAAGATTTCAAAAACAATACTGCTTATAAACATTTCCCCAGCCCCCAACCAAGGTTGCTTGGGGACGGAGGAGAAATAGAAGATATATGTATCTTAAAAATCCTTCACAGTGCAGTGTCCGGAATATGCACAGACATGGCAAGTAAACAGATTGGATTCTCTAGCTAAAATCACCATTGGCATGAAGACTGCAAGCTTTCTC
Source organism: Oxyrhabdium leporinum (assembly GCA_032468155.1). Classification (NCBI taxonomy): domain Eukaryota; kingdom Metazoa; phylum Chordata; class Lepidosauria; order Squamata; family Cyclocoridae; genus Oxyrhabdium; species Oxyrhabdium leporinum. Next base: position 34,864 of record JANHFL010002567.1, on the reverse strand, counting down.
TAAGCCAAGGCTGTAGGTCAGTGGCAGACTACCTTGTTTGAGTGTCTAAATACTAGCAGGCATTTTTCAGGTGGAAGCTTATCAATCCATTGAGACAATATTAATTTAGAGGAATTGGGGAAGTTTGAATCCGTTAATGTATTTTCTTCTTTCTTCCAATTAAGTGAAAAATTAAGCACCGGTAGTCCTCGACTAAACAACCACAACTGAACCCAAAATTTCTGTTGCTAAGTGAGACATTTGTTAAATGAGTTTTGACCCATTTTATGATCTCTCTTGCCACAGTTGTTATTTGAATCACTGCAGCTGTTAAATTAGTAGCACAGTTGTTAAATGAATTTGGCTTTCCTATCGACTTTGCTTGTCAGAAGTTTACAACAAGTGATCACGTGACCCAGGGACACTGCAACCATCATAAATAAGTTGACAGGCATCTGACTTTTGATCACATGATCATGGGGATGTTGCAATGGCTATAAGTGCAAAAGATGGTCATGTCACTTTTTCAGTGCCGTTGTAACTTTGAACAGTCACTAAACAAACTGTTGTAAGTCAAGGACTACCTGCATTAATATTACAGGAAAAATAGAACAACATAGTTTGGAAGATAATATATTGGCAAAACCTTCAAATCACCCAACACTTAAGGCAAAGCTTCTCTGACTGGATCAAACAAGTGTGTTTTCAAACTGTGTGATACCTTCTATGGAGGTTTTCTGCACATCTATATACTACTAAAAAAAATCTTATTTTTATGTAACATAACAATTTTATAAAATTTTATGTAAGGCTCAAGCCCAGAGACAACACAATAAAATCCAATCCAGTCCTTTATTTGCTTACATCTATTAGACAGAGTCTTGCCAAACTAAAGCTATAACCTACTAGATATATCCTGAGACTACACTGAATCTCTTTCTCCCTCTCCCATCCAGCTTAGGACTGCTTAGTCTTTTAGTCTGAGGTTCTCTCTGGGAATACTCTGTATAGCCAAAACATTTCCTGTGGTCAACTCCTGATGCTTGACTATGCTACATATGCAGTTCAAAATGCACTGTTTTCAAGGAAGATAGATCTCTGAATACCTGAATTTTAAGAACTATTCCAATGAAGGGAGTACATTAGATGCCTTGCCACTGTTGAAGGCATTGAGGAATTTGGTAAGGAAATATCTCTGAAATGAAGGCCTTATGGGCCACATATTGTCTAGTTCTCTAAAAAAGTCCTTACAATGTACATTGTGGCAGGGCTCTTCTCAGCCTTTTGTAAAGGTCAAACCCAAAGCAGAATAGGGCATATTGGTATGTGGTAGCGGCAGCTTGCTTGCTTGATTTATTTGGGTACCAATAAACTGCTACAAAAAACTGCTTCTCACCCACTTCTTAATGTATATGATTAATTTAGTCAAGGCAGAATAACGGTTTCCAACTCATCCTGCCTATTAAAATTCTGTGCAGAGCTTTGCTTAAATGTATGTTCATTGGCCATACCTGATGCTATGGGATGTACAATTAAATAAGTAATGAGTTTAAGTTACCTTGTGGCCAAATCTAATAGAGATATTTCTGTGACACCTTGAGCCAGAATTAGTAGAGATATTCCTAATGATTTTTTTTAAAATGCAGAGTATCTTGGGATCAACCCTCCTGGAGAAGTTCCTGGGGCTAGAATTGGTAGAGATGTTCCTGTGATACTTCAAATAAATTTTAATAAAGCCTGGAACTGATTGATCAGCTCAGGATGTCAAACATGAGAAGTCTAGAGGAATGGATGTGCTGAATGATAGACACCCCCCCCCAAAAAAAACAACAACAACCAGGATCCACTGTAGTTGTGTGAACAGACATAACACAGTTGGCTCCTACTTAACTCACATTTAATTTTTATTCCTAAATCAAGTGAAACAGTGAAACTTGCTGAGCAACACAAGGGAGACTTAGGTAGTTTTGGAGATGAAGATCTGGTGACGCTAATGCATAAAGAGGAATGAGGGAAGTAAGTAAGGAATTAAGGAATTTTTCCTGGAGGTGGTACCAACACACAGGAGATATAAAGTAACAGAGTGCATCCAATTCACTTTGCAACTGGAAGGGTGTTTTTTTAAGCAATAAGGCTATAAAATTCAGTTGAGCTTCCAAATGAATTCAGAAAACGATATTAAAAAAACCCCCAAATATATTAATTTTTAATACTGGTTGATTTTTAAAAACGGGAAGAAAGTACATTCAAGGGAAATATGAAAAATAGGATTCATTCAGGAGAAACAGAGAGATTTTGTTATTAAAACAACAGTAAAAAAATCAAATCGAGAAAAATCTGTTAAGGATGCACCATATAGCATAGATGACCTACTTTTTTTTTTCCTTTGCATCCCTCCCCTGGATACCAACATTTCTGCAATAGAAATACTGAAGCAAGTTATTTGGGCTTCTTTTGTTCAAAAAGATAGCAAGACAACAACAAATGAGAGATTGGCAATTAAAGCACTGTTAACAAGGAAAAGCGGCCTTAAAAAAAAAAGAAACGCACACATCATCATTTTACTGAGAATGTTTCACACACATTGTTCATTTTGGCCTGGCTGTTTCATTAGTGGAATTCTATCTTGAGAAAACCACAAGGAATATAATGAAAGTGTAACATTCATTTGCAACTATTTATTACTTGTTTCCTTTCTGACTGATGAAAGGGGCCATTGAATTTGAAACACTAATTCTTCACAAGGACTTCTTCTCTTACCCCCAGTAAGCCCCCATGGATCTTGTGGGCAGAGAAAGGAAGACATGGGAATCTTTAATAAATCCATTGTCACAGACTGATAATTTTCTGCTGAAGGTGGAGACTCTCAGGATGATGAATGGACCAGTGAGAATTTAAATGCTTCATTCATATAAGCTATTTTGTAATCAAACCTGGCTTTTACAACCGATTTAAATTTTTCTGATGATGGAGATCAAGGATGAGTTCAAAAGAGAATAACATCACATGTCATCATTTGCCATCCCCAAGTTCAATTACTGAAGGAGAATGAATGATAAACCTGACAAGATTTATCAGGCTAGAAAGGTCAAAACTCTGTTTTTTAAATCATAACTTATCTCTGCTCTTTGGTTTGTAGAGAAAAGTACATTTGTGAAGAGATACCAGGAAATATTGGGTCAATCATAAAAGTCTTGAGAATCTGCATTCTAGGAGAAAGAATGTAATTCCCTGATAGAGTGTATGTATGGAATGGTCCATTTCCTAATCCTTAGCACCTCCAGAGAGATTGGGATGAACTCTAATCTGGAGTCACAAAGGACAGGTATACCTGGTGCCATCCAGTTTTATTGGACTGCAGTTCTTATCAACCCAGTCAATACAACTGTCAGCCATGCTGACTGAAAGTGATGGAAGAGAACCGGAGTGTACAAACAATACATCAGGCCTGATTCTACAAAGATGTTTCGGTAAAGGAGTAAGAGTTTGGGGGATGGGAGAAAGTGTTACTGCTTAGGAAACAATCATACAAGGATTTAATGATAAAGACACTAAGGGTCTGTCCTAATTGATCAGATGGGTAAAAGTGGCAGTGGGAAGTTTTTATCTTCAGTCTTACAAAATTGATGTCAGTCCTCCTGAATAAACCAGACAGGTAAGATACATATAGATACACTAAATCTACTTTATTGTGAGGTTACATTAAGAGTATCTTGCAAGTTTAAAGATGCAAATTTTGCGGATGGAAAGGATGGATCCTTCCTAAGTTTCTTCCTCTGATTGTTAAGTCACTGAGGCCCCTCTCTTATCTGTTTCCTAGACAACATCCTAGACACCTCCAAGGTCATCTACCCATTCCATTACAGCTTCAGAGTATCAGTGGATCATCTTTGCACCAATCTGGAACTCTTTAAAACATCTGCACCCCTTCCAAAGGATCATGTGGAATTGTGGCAATTGCAATGAGAAGCTATGCAATTACAGCAAAAGTATGTGACTGCTTTAAAAGAGTTTTTAGAAAGGTGTTGTGTTAGGACTCTTGATCTTCTAAAGCAGCTTTTCTAAATTATCACACAGCCCTTAATAGTGATTAGATGAACCAATGGGCTGCCTCAGATATTGTCAACAGACCCACATGTGAAGAGTTCAAATTAGAATTAATCTTTTGTTTTTAAAAAATAGTTTTTCATAAGTTCATTTTCTACAATGAGCCACGGTGGCGCAGTGGTTAGTGCAGTACTGCAGGCTACTTCTGCTGACTGCCAGCTGCCTGAAATTTGGCAGTTCAAATCTCACCAGGCTCAAGGTTGACTCAGCCTTCCATCCTTCTGAGATGGGTAAAATGAGGACTCAAAATTGTTGGGGGCAATATGCTGACTCTGCAAACCACTTAGAGAGGGCTGTAAAAGCACTGTGAAGCAGTATGTAAGTCTAATTGTTATTGCTACGATGGCACATCTAATGAAAATTTTTCTGAATTGCTAGATAGATTTCTTGCCCTCTGAAGAATTTCATTGTTTTCTTTTTCTCTGGCATTACTGCCATCATTGCTAAGTATGAATCCTGATGATAAATAGTACGAACAACTAATCCCATAACCCAGTTCAATATTTTCAATAAGCTGAATTGCAGAAAACAGCAGCTTAAGCTTTTCATGACAGGGAAATAAAGTGCTATTTACTGCAAAATTATATTTAATCTCTTCCAAAGTTTGTGATCACCTTAACCACAGTTTAGAACCATGGTTTATTGTACAGTTGCTTGGGACAGTCACAGCTTCATATACTATTCAAACTGAGTGGAGAGATAAGATATTAAAAATGGGACTGAGTGCAAACAAGTGCTACAAGTGCAGCCCACCTGGATATCCTATGCAATACATGCATAATATTCCTATAGAATACATACAAAATTTCTCAAGATAAATATGGAATGGGTAAAAATAAGCTGTCCTTTATCCTAAGCAGATCAGCCTATATCATGTTACCATGTTTTCTTATTAGGCTTTTAATAAACAGTGCCGGTTCCCAAGGATGGCTGGTATATCAAGTGAAGAGGAAATCAAAACAGGCTATAGAAATTTAACTGCTGGGCTAAGCTTGATCATACTTAGCTTCAACCACAAAAAAGCATGTTGCACAAATGCACGGAGGTTTACACAGTTTGATTATAGAGTGCAGTTATATTTTGATTAAAAGCTTAACAGTATACAATTGACAGTCTCTTTTCATCTTCTACTTTAACTGCACATCAATATGAAGGTTTTCCCTATCACATAATTGCTATGCCCAAAACGCTTCCTCTGCTAAATTTCTGCATGTCAGGTTGCTCAGAAGCAGAGAATGTAAAAATGCAGACTTTGGCATTTACGTGTTACTCTCATAATTCAAACTGGAGGGGAAAATTTAGAATTCGCCTAAAAAAATGCTAAATCAACATCTTTACACAGGCTATTTTCCCCCAACTACCCAAGTTTACTTCTTTAGTTCAGCAGAAGTCTAGGTAAGCAGCCCAGTTCCAACATTCGCCATTCAGGCAGGGCCTTTATACCTAAAGTGCAAGGGTGAAAAGAGGTATATGCAGCTAGTGAAAAAAAAAGCATTTCAAGATCATTAGCTCATCTTTTTCCAACTGCTTCATGAATAGTTGCACTACAGTTGCACTATACAGAGGTGTCAAACTGACATCATCACAGCGGGGTCACGTGACATATCAGGACTTTTTCCCCCTTCGCTAAACTGGGTGTGGGCATGGCCAGCATGTGACACATCTGGCCTGTGGGCCAGGAGTTTGATAGCCCTGCACTATATTGGTATTTGAAGATCCTCTCAGAATCCAATCCATAAATACTGTATAGCTTTCCAGATCAGGGTTCCCTAGTAAGAAATGAGCTGTATGGTTTGGGAGCATCATTTTCTTTCTGACGTTTCTCATTCACCATAGGTCTCACCTACTTTTATGGTTTCATGTTGCATATTTAGTCAAGTCAAATTCTGGAGAAAGTCTATAGTATTCCCTCTACAATTCACAACCTACAATTATAAGTTCTGGTTTGAGGGCAACCCAAGTTAGCTCTAATTGTCTAATGTAGACTTGATGTAAGCAACAGATACAGGAGAATATGAAAAAAGAAGGAATATTCAAGTTCCTCAAAGTAATGAGGAGGTGGAGATGCAAGAAATGATGAAGCCACCTATTCACAAGGAGTTTCAACTCTACAATTGCTATACTTCACAACAACCTTCTCTGAATAGTAGCTTTCAGATGCTTTGGGTTTAGCATTCCCATTCATATCAGTTCCATCTCACATGGCCTTATAGTATAATTAGTTGTTTCATCTCTTGACATTTTAGCAACATCTTGAGCAGGATGGGAATGCTTCACAGTATTAATAGAATAGAATAAGGCCCATTGATTTCAAGAGATTTACTTGAAATATGACTAAATACAACATCCCATCTACTTTCTTCAGTATTTCTTACCACAGCTCCAAATGGTGAGACAGGATTCCTATTTATGAGAGATGGAGGAATAAGGTTGAAAGAGAGAAGCATTTATGGCACTCAGGATGTAGGTAAGGTTTCAACTAGAAATAAACATGAATTACTAACTGTGGTTTCTCATGCTCCATCGTTAACAATTGTTAACAAAAGTCTTCCAAAATACTTTCAAGATTTCTACTGAGTCAGTTCTGCTATCTGATGTTGATGCTTGGAAGAGTTAAAGGCAATTTTAAGAAAGACGGACAGAACACAAGATGGTTTGACACTAATACCAATGACATAATAGGAGTTAATTCAAAGAAGCAGTTACTGACAAACAATTGTTGCAAAATGATGGCAATGGGGTCATGAAGAGTTGGAAGCAATGAGCAACAAAATTAACTATTGATTTGTTCTAACGTGTTATTATCATCGTATAATTTTATTTTTGTAAGATATCTTGAAAGAGCATTTGTTGTAATTTGTAATCTGATTTGTAGTCATAGCTGCAGTGAAATAGTTTCTTGGTTGGCAAATACTCCCTCCGGTCCAAGTTAGAGTAATTGCGATAAAGTAACTTTGCACTACCATATTTTTCCATTGCCTATATTTCATTCACAGCAAATTCCATCCTAATCCAGTTTGCGTTACTTCCTCACAAAAATTACATCTAATGCGACACTGTCTTATATAATTAAAGACCACTCTTCCCATTCACTCAAAGTTATGTTTCTTGAAATGTTTGATGAAAAGATTGCCTCTATTAGAATTCATCTGCAAACCACTTTGTCCCCAAGACCGCACTTTTGGTCCCCAAATATTTTTACATGCTAAACCATCTTTACTAATTTCTAATCTGCATAAATCTAAGCAACGTCACATTTCTTAAATTCCACCTAGCAGCAAGTATGTAGTGAACTAATCTGTATGTGCCTTCAAGTCAAACTTTCATCCTCTGCCTAGTTTGTACATTATTTTTTTGCTATGAATATGCATGTTTATTACATGTAGCTGATTATATCTGAATGTTGTAAACAACCAAGAAAGAGTATTCTGCCTTGAAATATACAATAGAAATCTATTAATAAACATGAATAAATTTCACTGCTGTGCTTTCCTAAGATTTCTCTACCTTGATCATTTCAAAACAAAACAAATTAAAAATACTGTCTTCTCCACCACCACTACAACCACCATCTTGCAAAGGGGTAGAAGCTTGGGCCACCATACAGTCCCCTACTTCATAGCTGACTGTCCCTGACAACTATATTTTTATGGGGGTGGGGGTGGGGGTTTCCCAATCTCAAAATGTCTTCGTTATTTTTCTCTACCAGTCCAAAACTAAGCTGGTTTCTTTTTTTCACTTAGAAGACCAGTACAGAGCAAGCGGTGCTCAGCAGAGTTGACCCGCGTTCCGTTATCGGAGCAGAGAAGCGGGTTAAATAATAGGTTGGGGGGGGGGGGGAGAAAGTGGAGTTGACACCTTCGAGAGAACAAAGGCGGCTTCAGACAACAAAGGCCGCCAGGTAAAGCAACCAGCCAATAAAATGCAGGCGCGAGCAAATCGCCCAGCAAAGTGACGGAGGGGCGGTCAAGAAGGGAAGGAAGGAGAGAAAGGAACTCAGCCTAAAAAAGGCGGGTCGCTCCTTGGACCCGATCCATGGCATCCCAGGTCCCAGCCAGGCAGAGGAAGGGAAGGGAACTTTCCAAGAGAAAAAGGCACGCCGCGGGAGGACTCGATTTCTTCCTCCCCCTGTCAACTCGAGCAAATGGCCCCTTTCTTTTTCAACCTAATCTTTCCCGCCCAGACATGTTTGGCTCCGCTCTCGGGAGAGTTTACAGCAGAGGCTCTTTTGCTGCCCGGAGAGCGCGCGCGCGCGCGTGCACACACACAAAACAAAACATACCCCATAGGTGGGAAAAGATTGGATTCTTTCTCTCCACCTCCTCATTCAGGGATGCTTCAACAAACTAACTACGAATAACTCGACCAGCAGCAAAAATAAAAGCATCAACATCAACAAAATCCCCCTTTATTTTAAAGCTCAAGAGGTTCTTTCTCCTTGCCCCAGAAACTTGGCGGGCGCGCAAGACCTCCCCGTTTCCCCAACTGCAAGCAATCTACGCGGGAAGAGCATTCCGCAGCTGCAACGTTGCTTCCCCGCCTGAGAAGCCCCCGACGCTGCGGGCTGGCTTAGCTAGGAATGGGCATCCCGGCGCGAGGCGGCGGCGGGGGCAGCTCTCTTTGATTCTCCCTGGAGAAAAACACGAAGAGAAAGACTCACTTTTCGGCGCGCGCTGCGATCCTAGATCTGCAGGGGGCAGCCGCTCCAGATGAGCTGGGTGGAGGGAAGGAGGTGGATGATGGGCTGGAAGGGGAGGGAGCGAGAAAAAGACGGGAAAGGTCTCTGGGCGGCCCCGCTTGGCTCCGCTTCCCTCCTCGCAGGATGGGACTTTGCTCTTCGACGCCCTCGCCGTTCCCTCGGGAGCGCAAACTCCGCCCCAAAGCCGCCGTGCCCGGCCCGATCTCTCCGGCTCCGGCCGTTACCGTTTCGGATGTCGGAAACGGAGATTGCGGCTCCCCGCCTCGCCCTCTTTCTACTTGGCCGACGGCCCGCCAGGCCGCCCCCGGGAATAAGGAGGAGGAGGAGGAGGATCGGTTTCGCTCCCGTGAGTTCGTTTCCACCGCCCCCTTTGGCCAGGCAAACAAACAAACAGCACGTGGCTGGGAAGGGGAAGGCTGGCCAGGGATCCTCTGCGAAGGGCACCTGCTGTGGCCAGAGGAGAGGGGCCCCGTGTACTGCTCGGTTCCCGCGCAAAGGGAAACCGAGTTATGTGGGGCTAGTCAGGTTAACCTCCGATCGGGAAGGAAGATGGCGTGAGCGCTGAACTTTGCTCAAGAGAGTCGCTGCGTGACGGGACTAGGCGGGCTGGAGTTTAAACCGGGTCTTTCTGCTTCTCACCAAGCGGCAAACCTCGTAGGAGTAAATTTCTGCAAACCAGAAGGTGTGGTCGTGGCATGTGTAGAAATTAACTCGGGGTCGAGCTACATCCTCAATTCACTTCGGAGAATTCATCTGTTAGAGTACATACAGTCGAATAAGGTCTATGGAGATTTTCAGTCAACCAGGTCGTGGTTGTCCCAAAAGTGCTTTTTCAAGAGGCAACTGAACTTTCTGGTTTTTCTTTGAAGACCTTTCGCTTCTCATCCAAGAAGCTTTTAGATCTTCTTGCAGAGCTGAAGAAGCTTCTTGGATGAGAAGCCAAACGTCTTGAAAGAAAAAAGAGAAAGTCCAGTTGCCTCTTGAAAAAGCACCTTTGGGTCAGTCAGATAAGGACCTGTCTAGTTTTCTGAAGCAATTGAGTTTAAAATCACGTGGGTGTGTACAAATCCGTATCTTTCATGGAATCAATTCCGAAGTGTCATCCAAGCTTTGCTAAGTGCTTTAAAAGCTGAGCAAATTAATTTCACTCAGGTAAAATAGAGACAAATGAAATAGCAACAAATGACAGAAGCAACTGCCAGCAGGCTAGAACAATAAACCACTTTCATGAAATTAATCCAGAATTCCCAGCTTTTTTGTCTAAGAAAAGTTATTTTGAATTTTGAAAGCCTGTAATGGGCATGCCCACAAAATGATTGCCTTGGGGTGTTGATCAGTCACAAAATGGTACAGTCTGTAATACTCCACCCATGTAAGAGCACTTTGACTCCAAAGTGCTGTTGATGTGATGATAGGGTTTGGAGTGTGTATGTTTTTTACATTTAATAGAAGCCAATGGAATGTTATGGAAGCTGCAATCTAAATTGACTGCAATTAGTCAATCCCAGAGCTAAGGACAGCCTTGAATTTGACTTTTCCATTTTTGCTGTTTTCTGCTTCATTTCAGGCAATCCCTTCCAGTTCTGTTCTGTTGAGTATATGCTAAAATTGGGGTAAATGGGTTTTCTACACATTTCTCCTATTCAAGGACTTGGCTTAGAAATATAAAATCAGTATTCCCTTGAAGCTGGGGAAAAAAATAACAAAATGAATTTTGATCAATCAGAGACATTCTTAGGACTGTATAGTGAGAGATTTCAAATTGTGGCAGTTCTGTGATTTTCAATTGAATAGTCAATTGATTGCTTTAAAATATTTATCTGCTCTTTACAATAATGACAATAAAAATGCAGCATGTAAGCGATATGTTAAGAGATCATTATTTTAAAATAGCAACAAGCAAGGATAATTTAAATTAAGGATTATATAAGACTATACTTGCATTGCAGGCATGAATGTAGGTACCTATGATTATTTTCCATGATAATTATCAGTCTCTTTGTCCACCTGGTTGTAATGTTTTCCTTTTTTTTTAAGATTCAAGTAAAACCAGTGACCGGCAAGTTAGCTGCCAGGCTAAGAATTGAACTCCTAAATGAAAGGCTGGTTGTCAATTTTTGTTTCTCTTCTTTTCTTTTTGAATCTTCAAGTCTGTTGACTCCTGCAGACTGCCTGAATTAATCTCTGCAGTTTATTTGCAGCATTTTGAATGTGGTTTGCCATTGCTTTCTTCCTGGACCCAAGAGACAGTGACTGGCCCAAGATCACCCAGTTAATTTGGTGCCTATGACCCACGGTCTCCCAGTCTGTAACCTGGTACTTTAATCACCACACCAGTCATATCTAATAATAAATAGTCTTCATTTCCAAGAATGGCACATAGACTCCATAGGCAATGCATTCTTGGGAAATAAACATAATTGGCAGCGGCAGCCCAGCACTTCGTTAGTAATCTGTCAACCTGTCCAGAAAACAGAGATCACAGAATCAATGACTTGGAAAGGGCTCAAGTCCAAGTTTTTCTGATGCTGGGAGCTGAACCTCCTCACTAGTTTGCCCACTAATAAATGGATATTTTGTGATTGTCACATCTTTATTACAGTTTTTTTTCCCCCAAGAGTGCTTCCTAATGTGCCTATCAGTCACAAAATATTGCTTGCCTCTGTGCTAAATCAACCAAGTAGATAAGACGGCACCTGGGGGACAGCAGCATGCCACATCCATAATGAAGTTAGAGAACTGTGGTTTCTTACACATAAAGATAAGTCATTTCAGAGCATGGGATCATCATAGAGGAGGCCTGCTTTTAAATATTATCATTCTAACTTGTCATCCTGTGTGTTTTATTACGTGTGGACCATTAGTCAAGTGAATTCTAGACTACCAGTAATTCTGTCGTGGCATAACTTTGAGTCTGAAGGATCCCATATAAAAGCAGTGCAGCGTTCAAGTATGGTGTTTATAGAACAACTGATCAGGATGGCAACGTCGTCTTACTTTTAAAGGTAACTTACATAAAGAATAATGTACATGATAGCAATGCTCTAAACAGGATCATTATTAAGAGTGGGGGATTAGGATGTTGCCTATGATTCTAGATGTGGAAAGTGTTTAATTTTGGAAGAACAGCTAGTCCTTGCTTAATGACAGTAATTTATTTTTTATTTTTATTTATTTTTTTTACATTTATATACCGCCCCATTCCGAAGACTCGGGGCGGTTTACAGCTTATAAGCA
>JANHFL010002567.1:10198-22742 GCA_032468155.1 Oxyrhabdium leporinum | reverse complement strand
ATGGAAGGCTGAGTCAACCTTGAGCCTAGTGGGATTTGAACCGCTAGATTGAATCAGCCGAAGTGGCCTGCAGTTCATTGGGAACAGAATTTCCATTGCTGAGCAATGCAGTTTTTAAAAGTCATGTTTCCACATTAAAAGTCATGTTTCCACATTACTTAAGCAATGGCAATTCCAGCAGTCCCTGTTGTTGTCTTTAAACCAGGATTGTGGGTCATTAAGCAAGGACCTCCTCACAATTTCCTGCCACCTTCCCACAATCAAACTCAGTAGGGAAGCCAGCAGGAAGCTGCAAGTCCCAGATGGCTTGCAAGCAGGCTGAGGAGCAAATACATAAATGAGCATGAGCAATTTTGAACTCAGAGTTGGATGCTGCCAGGTGAGGGATAGTAGTACACAGGTGGCCATAGTGGCATTCAAGAGTGATTTATGGCCTGGGGTGGCTGTTTCCAAATGAGGAGTCTTACCTGACAGTTGTAATGAAAACTTCAGCCAGTTCATCTTTACTTATAAATTGTAGAGCCAGTTATGGATTAGCATGATGCTTGCTTTCATTTTTAACAAAGAAAGGAAAAGCATAAGCACCTATATAACAAATAATATGGTTTACATCTTAGCATTGATCTGATCAGTTTTGTCCATATCAAAGATTAACCTCGCATGTATAGAATATATTGAAATTATGAAATGAATGACAAATGCAACAGAGAATCGAACAGTAAATATGTTTGTATGACAAACCCACCCCATAGATTAGTTCTGTAAGGATACGTTGACGTATCAACTAGTGAACTTTTAAGGACTTCATATGAATGAAGCCAAAAGAGAGACAAATCTAAAATCACAGTGAATCATTTTAACTGCCCAGAATAATAATGGGAAATTTCCTTTATCAAAGCCAGAATTTTGGAGATTTCTCAGATTCTGTACCTTCATCCCTAATAATGTGTAGGTGTAATATGCTCTGCTGGTTTGTTTTTACTTTTATTAGCAGCTATACTATATCTGCAGTTGACATACTAACTATGCCCTTTTCTGGACAGGGATGACCTAGTTACAGTTGTTCACATGGCTGTTTCATATTTAATTACTGTACAGTAATGTATTCCATGTGGGATTGTTCTTGTGCTAGATCCAGAAACTACAGTTGGTACAAAATGTGACACTCTCATTGCAGGGTGAGACATTTATTATTTATTCATCAAATACATATGTCTAGTCTGTTTCATTTATCCAATGAAACACTGGGTGATAAACAGAATAAAATAACCCATTGTTTTTCTCTCATCTCTTCATGCATTCTACACTTCTCTACATAATTGTTTCTGCTTCCACAAACCTGACTAACTACCCCAAAAATGTTACAATTTGGGGTATGGTTGGTTGGAACTTGAGTTTCACCTTGACAATCACCCACCCATCCTTATATTTCACTTTATGGGAAAGCAAACCACTCCTGGGAGGCTATGTATCTACTGGAAAATTCTACTCACTTCTGACTTTATCATTTTTGTTCATCCTATTTGTTATTTAGCTGTATAAAATACACATTACAACATTAGGGAAAAACCTCCAACATTGCACATAATGAGAGGTTATCATAGTGCATTAAGCCTTGGTTTGCTTGACCATGATTTATTAATTAAACCTCAATTGTCTAGGCTTACTCAACACCGTAAGCCAAAATTAAACCGTATTATCTCTTAACTGAAAAGGCTTAATCTTTTTGTGAAAGGTTATCATTATTTTATTCTAGTAAAATGCAGTGAGTGGTTCCTTGGTTGGATGGGCCTTCAACTGAAATTCCATTTTGGTTCAATATCAAACTTCAGTGGTGGAAAAGATCTCAGGTCAAAAGAGCCTGTAGTGCAAAAAGTATGTCGGAGAAAAATTGTATTTGCCATAAATTGGATTAATTTTAGTCTTGAATTGGAATATTCCATTTGTGCAATACACATCCATTTGAGAAAAAATCTCTCTGAATTCTATAGTTCTGACTTCAGAATAAAATTTTTATAAAATTGCAATGTTAGATATTCAGTAAATTATATCAATTCATGACTTTTGTTCCTGGAAAAGAACAAGCAACTTGTTCCCAAACACAACCAGTTTCCTATGCATCTCCATTCTTGATGCATTTCCAGGTTCTGCAGCTGTTACATTAACACGGGAATAAAACTGCTGCAAATTCTTGAATTAATTTTGGTGATATGCCTGTCTTTTACTTTCTTGTGCCGTGAAATGGCTCTTTGCACTTTGCAGAGATATCTGGCAATGACAACACAAGTAACAGAGCCAGGAAATGCTGCTGATATTTGTAGGCAGCATGATGTAGGGCTACCTCCTGCCTCTAGTCCTTAGTATCCATGAAATTTTAACCCACTCAATAGAATAAAAGAGGCAAATATAATCCCTACAATATCAGTTTACTATCTTCTTAAAGCTTACGTGAAGGATATTTCAAACGCTGTGAATTGATCTGAAATCTCAGTTGCTTCTTCAATTTATCCCCAGGTCTTCCAGCTTTTCTTTGTCCTTTTTTTTTCTTTCCCCCATTTGATGTTCTTTCCCAGTCCTCCTCTTCTCCACATAGTTGTTTCTGTCTTGCCTACTGCATTGATTCAGAGTATTTCACATGGATCAGGGCTGTCAAACTCGTGACCCGCGGGCCAGATGCGTCATGCGCTGGTCATGCCCACACCCAGTTTAGCAAAGGAGAAAAAAGTCACGATATCTCACATCACGCCTCTGTGATGACGTGAGTTTGACACCCCTGACATAGATGAACCCCATGCAGACTGTTCCACTGGGGTTTTATATGGTTGCCTCCTAATTTATTTGCCGTCCTAATTTTCACCCTTCCTCGTGAAGTGTATATTAAAGCTGTTCATAGTTCTGGTAGTGTGGATTTTCTTTCCATATCATTTCCTTTTACAAAACATAGGAAGCCAAGTAAAGACACACAGCAAAAGAAATTTGTTTTGTTTTTAAGAAACCAGTAAATATATTTAGACACAGCTGCCCCATGCAACCTAGGCACAGCACTGATAATTTTAGGAAGAGGCTTATTGTCTTTATCGTAGGAAAGGCTCTGCAAAGCTGTTCAAAACATTTGTGCTATGTAGTCTTGCTACCAAAAGAAGATTCTAAGGATGGCATCATGTTTTTTTTAATTTCATTTTAAAATACATTATTATTTACATTTCTTTTTTCAGTATTGTAATTGTCCATTTGAATGTTGGTGTTTTTTGATAAAAACTGGAAAAATGAGGCATACTAAAAAGGAGAGATGAGCGGTTTATAATTTCTCAAATTAAAAAATATTCCAACACTTTAAAGTGACACAGGATGCATAAATAGCTCTAACAACGTTTTAAGTGAAGAAGCTGACATGAAAATGTAATTCCCCAAGGGACAATATGGACATAAGCTGTGTTATAAGCAAGGGTAAAGAACTGGTGGGTATACTGTAAGCAGGAGGCACCAGTCTCTAGACTAATCCCTGGCACACAGATTGTCATCTCAAATATGTGGGTCACAAGCGATTGAGGTTCTGATTCCAGGAACTAATCATCTTTAGCTCAATGCTACTGAAAACACCGTCTTAGTGAATCATACCAGGAAAGATATAACAGCTGTTTGTAGAAAAACAATGCTGTGTGAACACATCAAATGTCACTGTGTGCATGTTTAACATCTTATTGCAAGCAACAAAGTTGACAATGCAAATATGGTTTCATTTTATGAATTCAAAAAAGTACAGGACAGAAAATAGCAATCATAAAGATTATTTTATCGTCTTTTCATTCTTATTTCATACAATTTAGCCCATGCATGTGAACTCATCTGCCTTCTTGCTCCATAATTTATAGACAATAAACTGTTAATAAACAATTCTGGGAAAAGCATTATTGCCTAATGCTCAGCAATCAGTCTGGATATACACTATTAACTAGATAAATGAACATAGTCAATAAATGTTCCACTGCATTTTTGAAATAAACATGGTCTGAAATAACACTTCTAAAATAAATCTGAATGTACAGCAAATATTAGAGACATTTTGTTTATAAATTGTAGCATTTCTATGTTTTAACATAGAAGAAAAGAAAGCTTTAATTCACATATTTCTTAATTCTTGTAATTATAGAAAAACAGTATACAGAGCTTGGGGGATGCATTTCTCCAGAGTTGCTATAAAAGCCTGATTGTTCAAGTGTTGCATTCAGCCAACGAAAGGAAGATTTCCTTCTGATTATTTTTGCAGGGTGTTTTTCTGGGAGCAGAAGAATGATGGATGACCCACCAGCCAGAAGAACTTGTTAAGGGGAGGGAGGATCCAAAGCACAGGGCACACAACTTCAATTGAAAGCAGTTTATTTATTCTCGAGGAAGTGAGAACAGAATTTCTTTCTACTCTTTCACAAAATAGCACAGTGTCCAAATTTCTTCGATAGACACAAATCGTGCGTGCCAACCAGAAAATAAAGAGGCGGTCATGTGTACATTTTCAAGCAGAAAACAAACCTTCACAAGGTTAGGATGCTTCTTCGTAGTAGTAGAGGCCTGATAACTACATTAGAGGCACTGATAACAAGGAAAAGAAGCCAAGTTCAAGGAAAAGGGAAAAATGAAAGAAAACTATGCTTTTTAGGAAAAGGGAAAAACGTTTTAAAATTTCCTGCACGTTAATATAAATCTAATGCTTTATGGTGATATCGTAAGTACACAGTCCACTTATAGGAGTGATCCACTTAAGTGGATATCCCTATCCACTTAAAATTATCTTCCTAGGGACCCGAGAGAGAATGAATCCCGTCAACACTGGGGAAGCTATTTGAAAACTGTCTCAATGCTCGTCCCTCAGTATTCATCTCATAAACCAAGTTATCAGGTTCTCAAGTCCGTGATTTCTAGTTGTTTGCCTTGAATGCCTGGTCAGTTTATAATAAATCTGCCTCATTTCCAAATTAATCATAGACGAGGTGGCAAATCTGGCATGTATAGCAGACTTGACAGCTGTATGGTGATGTTCAGGGTCATTGCTCTTAGTGAGGAGGAACTAGTCGCAGATTCACATATATACAGAGTTGGTGTGCAAAATACTTTATATTAAGCACCAATATGGAATTAGAGGGTATTATAGTAGCATTGAATAGACTTTTATTAAGTAATTTAGGTTGCCATGCTTTGGCAGTCAAGGAGGTATTTTATTAAAAAGGAAATGTCATAGTTCTGTCCTGAGGTTTGATTAAGGCTAACTGTACAATTCCACAACCCAGAATATTTTAAAAGTCCAAGCAATAATACATTTCAAAAACACAAATAAAAATCAAAGGAATAAGAAAAGAAACCATCCACCTCTCTTGGTTCGGTGTTCAGAATCAACCTGATTCAATCTTTAGACTTCTCTGCTGATGGTAATGTGTCTTTGTAGTATAAGCATCAATCAAGAAGGAATGGTCTTTTCAATACATAGTGCTGTTGGTGATCAGCATTTGTAAATGTCCCTTCCATCTCAGCTGGACAACATTCTTTATTTGTTAGATGTTTATACAGCCAGTCCTCTGATTTGGGACATGGCAAGGTTGCTTTGCATCTTTGGGCAGATGCTCTGGAGAAAAATCAGGTTCCCTCAGGCCAGGGAGAAGCTCTGACACATAATACTTCCCAAAAGAGCTGCACATCTGAAAGAAGACCCTGCCAATATGTATCTAGGATGTGAGCATTTCAAAAGGTTTTGTTAGCAATATGTTCAATGATGGATAGAGCAGCAGGATGAAGAAAAGCAACCTTTTTAAAAATAAAAATAAAGGGATTATATAAGAAAGAAGAAAGCAGATTCCAGGACTTCAAAAGAGGAGCAGGAA
This sequence comes from Oxyrhabdium leporinum, assembly GCA_032468155.1. NCBI lineage: Eukaryota > Metazoa > Chordata > Lepidosauria > Squamata > Cyclocoridae > Oxyrhabdium > Oxyrhabdium leporinum. The sequence goes on along the minus strand of JANHFL010002567.1, from coordinate 16,872 downwards.
GCCTAGCCCACTTGTAAATTACCCCTGGGGTCTTGCAAATGATATCTGTCCAAATTGTAATACAGGCTCTGAGTAAGCACAGCTATTGCCCTTCTCTGCTTCAGGGTTAAGAGAATATTGGGCATTCTTAGGCAGCGCTGTGGAGGAATCTACAGAAATCTTCACAGGCTGGACCGAGACACTGCAATCTGTACTTCTTTGCTTATAAATAAGTGAAAACAAAACATGTTCTAAAATGTTATGTTCCTTAACTAAGGAAACTAAGATGTCCCTGGTTGTCTTCTTGAACAGGTCTAATCATAACAAATACAGCCTCCACAATAGGTAAAGGCAGGATATAAAATAAATAATATAAATACTATCAAGGTAAAGGAAATAGCAGTTACCAGCTTGCAGAAAGCATCTTTTCCCAAAAGGCTAAGAGGGAGGGGAAGTTGGAAGAAAAGAGTGAGTCTCACTTCTCTGATAGAAAGAGAAAGAGACAGGCATGAAATAGATTAATTAGAAATTTCTACAGCTATGTACTACAAGAGGAAAAGAAATGGATATCTTGGGAATCAATGATTGGATAGTGAAAAGGGGAGCTAATATGCTCAAAAGGCAGTACATAGTTTTTCCAGGTATTTTGCACTGCACAAAATGAATTCATACAATATGTGCTAAATAGGAAAAGAAAGGAATACCCTACGAATCAATGACTGGACAGTGAAAAAATAAGGTTCTGTGCTTAAAAGGCAGTTTTTCAGGTATTTTACACTGCACAAAGGAATCAGTAGAGGGAAAAGAAAAGAGACATGCTAAGATGCAATTACTTACATTTGTTCTGTTCTAGGGCTGCTCATCCATGCTTGAAAGTAATTGATGTCTTTGGGACAATCTCATTTCCAGTGCCCAATATTCCCACAGGAATGACAACCTCCTAGAAGGAATGTAAGAAAATGCAAATTTTGATTTTGTTATTTATTTTTCCAGTAGCTTTCTCCTCCCCATTTCCTTCAGTAAGAATTAAAAGAGTAGAGACCTTGGAGCTGATTAACTTGGAGTGCATAGCTGCATTTCCATTTTTTCCCCTTTTCACAGGTATTTTGGGTGTTGAGTACTGTAGCAAGGGTTACTATTCCAGCAATATTCTTTCTCCCCTATAAAGAGTTATTGTTTGGAGATGATGCTCTATTTTGGATTGGAGTTTTTCTACCAAAGAGGCTTACATAGAGAGGACCAGTTTAATTTATATTGGAGAGACCAAGTATGGCAGGACCATAGTTTTTAGAAAAACCATAAAATTTCAGCATCTTTTTTCTTTTTTACATTTGCATCTTGTAGCAATAAATTTTAATCACACAGTTAAGATATTATTTATACATTTACTCCTTTTGCTCAACTAATTTCTTGTTAAAATTGTGGAGACTGATAATAATGGATTCCTGTCAAGTGTATATTCCACACCTTAGAGGCACAGTATTGCTTTGGGCCTACTTTGCACTGCAGCCTTTAGATTTGTTAATTTCTCGATATTCCAAATCCTCTTCTGTGAAAATTGGGCACCTGATCCTAAGAAGAGCTTACATCCTGCAAATGCCAAATCCAGTCTAAACATCTGGCTGACTGGGCAAACAACCAGCATTTAGTAATGACTCAAGGTTCAAAGAAACAAGGACATTACAATAAAACCAATAAAAACAAAGATAAAGCCCCTCTTTCCTTCCAAATTACTGCAAACAATATTTTGGAGTGGCTATATCTTTTTATTCAGACATACTTAAGACAGCTATAACGTACAACATAATAAATGTGCACAAAACCCTTTTTAAAAATATCCTCCTTTTCTCAATTTTCTTAGTCCTAGGATTTTGTTTATCCATTGGTCCGAGGGTTACTAGAAATCAGAATAGAAAAAAGATCTTATGGACAATTGAAAAGGAGGATAAATGGGGGGAGGCAAAGGAAGAGAAATTATTTGATTTTCTTTGCATCTGTGACAACATTACAGTGAAAAACTGCAAAAGAAAAGAATATGTACTTAGATATACATGGATGACATTACTTTCTCCAGCATCAAAAGTATTGGTTTTTCAATCATAGGAATGTTCTAGAGCTGTTAGGAGGCAAAAGCCTTCAGCATGTAATTGGTTACGGTCTTGTCAATTTTAGGCAGGAGCCGAAGTTGGCTGGAGGGTATTAATCAACTAATTAAGGTCACAGAGCAGAACTTGTCAACTTGTGATTAGCACGTATTGGGGAAGTTCTGTATAATGGAGAAAAACTGCTCCAGAAAAGATACCTTCTTAGATAGTCAAAAAGCTGGACAATATTTGAATTTCAGCGGCTACCTGCTGGGTAGAGGCCATGAGGGCAAAAAGGAGGACACATGCTGCTTTTGCTGGATGTCTGCTAACCCAGTATAACCCCAATTGGGGCTAGACCCCTGCTTTAAGGCTCCTGTCTATCAACCTGGGTTGGGTTTCCCAAATGCTAGCATACCAACCTCTCAGTATTGCTCGCATGGGCCCCGTAATCCTTCTCCGTATTGGAAGCCTGGAGATACAAGCTTCCGATAAAATATTTGTGGTTCAGAGTTGAACTGTAGAATAGCAATAGCAATAGCATTTAGACTTATATACCACTTCACAGAGCTTTAAAGTCTTCTCTAAGCAATTTACAGAGTCAGCATATTGCCCACAACAATCTGGGTCCTTAGAATTCTTGGTGCTCTCTGAGCTTGATTGTTTTCTTGCAGACATTTCATTACCCAACTAAATAACAGCATCAGTGCACTAATGAAACATCTGCAGGAAAATAATCGAGCTCAGAACGGATTAAGGGCTTCAAGAAATAAGCTTCTTTAGACTTTAGACCTCAGAATGCAAGAAATCCATGGTAGGAGCCATCCAGAGAATCCTGCAAAATGCTTCACCCTCCTGAAAGGGGGGGTGAGAGGAGCCCTTCATCTTTTGTGGGTGACAGGAAGGGCAAGCTTTTTCCTGGGATTGATGGTGTAATGAGCCAATCTCAGTGGGACTTCTACCTTGTTAATTAAAAAATATTGAAAGCACCAGGCACACAGCTGAGGATAAGGGCAGTACTCAGGCTGGTGAGGCTGGTGAACTGAGGAAACAACGAACATATTTCTGGAGATGATTTTATTGCTAGTATGGTAATATAACAGAAGCCCTGTCAAAGCACTGCTCCTGCTAAATTTATACCTAGGTAATTAAGGTTATTCTGAGCCTCTTTGTCATGGTTCCATTCTTCCCTAAACTTAATATGTCTCTCTGCAATGTTCCTTTCCCAGAGGAATGGCCTGTTAGATCAGTGTTTTTCAAACTTGATAATTTTAAGATATGTGGGCTCCAACTCCCAGAATTCCCCAGCCCGAATGTTAAAGTCCATATATCTTAACATTGCCAAGTTTTAAAAACACTGCATTCATCACAATAGTTTATTTACTCACAAGGAAATAAGTCAATGCCTTTTTTTTCTTTTTCCCCCTTCTTTTCTATACTTTTCCTTTCCCTCCCTTATTTTTCCTACTATTTGCTTTTGTATTTTTGTATTTTATATTATAAACCAATAAAAACTGTAAACATGACACGGAAATAAGAACAGAGATTATCTCTTTGCTTTCTTACTTAAAATAGCACAGTGTCCAATAGTGATTTAGTAACATTTTGTGGAGGCACATAATTGAATCACAGTCACACTTGGCTCACAGTGAGCCAAGCAGAAAACCAAAGGACTTTAATGGGATTAAGATGCTTTAGCATCATACATTTTGTATGAAGCCCAGCCTACAAACAATTACACTACCATTGAGTTTAAAAATGCTCCCTCAGCAACATACGCTCCCACAGAATACTTTACATCTTATAAAATATTAATAGAACATAAGATTAACAATATTATGATTTTTAAAAGAAGAGCAATAAAAATCCATAGGATTTCTTGGATTAATAGTTTTATGCCATTTAACATTGCCTACAAATCCATATTTTCCACAGCTTTATAGATAAAACTAATATGGGCTGCGATCAGAAAACTTTTTTTGGTAAACGTCTACTTGGACTATCTTATTAGCCACTTTTTTTGAAATCTATATCATATCAATTCTTGAAAAAAATTTATGCCATTCTGAAAAAAAAAGTATTATTTTGAATGTACATTTTTCTATCTCCAAGAATCTATCAAAGCCAAATTGTCAATCAAATTAAAGAGAGAGAGATTTTGGTAGCTTACTTTGATTACATTTAATTCCCTGATCGTATGTTTTATCAAGTTGGGGAAAGGTTACTTCATTCCAGTTCCATTCCAATCTCATTCCAACATACAGCAAATTATGTATGGAAACAGAACCAATTGGTCCATTAAGTATTTGAAAAAGATTCTCTTTATCATCATGTGGCACATATAATCCAACAATAATACATATTTGTTCTTTTGTCTCTTGAGATTTTGTCTTTGCTGCATAAACTAAATTAATACATACCAAATTAATCCTCATACCAAATCAATAGTTTTGACAGTGCCTGAATCATTACCTTTTTAATGTCTTAACCAAGATATTCAGGATCTGCTCAAAATCTTAAGCAAACCGTTTTATCTCTAAGCTTAAGCAATACCATATTATCCAAGCCTTTCTCCAGCTCCAGATCTTTGTTCTTCATTCTATTTTCCACCGTTGTCTATCCTATCACTCACTTGATGTCAATATCTCCAGACTGGCTTCCTTAAGCTCTCTTTAAAGCCAGAACAAGTCTATAGCACACTCCAGTGCCTAAAGAGAAAACTATAAAATCATTAAAATTAAATTTAATTAAAATTAAAAGTGAACTTACCCCTCTGGAACATTCTTCAGGCTTCAAAGGATACTCCTGAGGTATAAATCAGCTATGATTTCTGGCTCCTAAACAACAAAAAAAAAGGAGCATGTTCAAACTGCCATTTTCCACAGGTAGTTGAGGCTTTGACGTGCAGTCAATACATAACTTTTTTTAAAAGTCCTGACAAGGATCTTTAACATCTCCCTGCAAACGGCCAGTGTTTCAACATGCTTGAGAGCAGCCACTATTATCCCAGCCCCGAAGAAAACAGCAATTAACTGCCTAAACGACTACAGACCTGTTGCATTAACGTCTATAGTGATGAAGTGCTTTAAGAGATTGGTTCTTCAGCACCTTAGATCATGCCTCCCACCGGATTTTGACAAATATCACTTTGCCTACAGGGGGAATAGGTTGATGGACGATGCCACAGCTACTGCTTTACATTCAGTAGCAAGCCATCTTGAGAAACCTGGAAACTATGTCAGGATGCTTTTCATAGATTATAGCTTGGCCTTCAGTACCATTCTGCTGAGCATCCTTATTGGAAAGCTGACTGACTTGAATTTTTCCTCTTCCATCTGCAACTGGATCAAAGACTTTCTGAGGGACCAACCACAAACAGTGAGGGCTGGGTCTGTTATATCCACCTCTCTGAAGCTCAGCACTGGCTCCCTTCAGGGCTGTATGCTCAGTCCCTACCTGTACTCCTTGTACACACATGATTGTGTATCTTCTGACCCATCCACTGTGATCATCAAGTTTGCAGATTATACCACCTTATTGGGCCTTACTACAGGTGGAGATGAATCAGCGTACAGGGGGGGAGGTTCAAAAATTATCCACATGGTGCTCAGAAAACAACTTGAACCTGAACATCAGCAAGATAAAAGAGATGGTGTTAGACTTCCAGAAGAAGACGGAGGAACCTGCCCACTTTACATCAAGGGGAGCTGCGTGGAGAGAGTCTCCTCCTTCAAATTCCTGGGAGTCCATCTCAGTGAATTTCTTACCTGGAAAACCAACATGATCTAGGTGGCCAGGAAGGCCCAACAGAGACTTTGCTTCCTCAGGGTCTTGCGGAAAACCAAGGTTGAACAACAACTGATGACCTCCTTTAACGGTCCACAGTAGAAAGCATCCTCACTTTTTGCATTACGGTGTGGTATGCCGGCTTGACAGCGGTGGATAGTAGGACACTACAGAAGGTGGTGAGCACAACACAAAACATCATGGACTGTCCCTGACACCACTAGATGACATCGCTAGGGCTCGCTGAGGAAAATCCTCAGGGAAGACCCACACCCTGGCCAGCACTTCTTCATTCTCCTACCATCGGGTAGGAGATAGAGAAGCATAGCCAGTCGCACCAACAGGCTAAAGAACAGTTTCTATCCATGGGCTGTCAGACTCCTGAATGCGAAATAATCTCATAACAGCGTAGTATGATTGACTTGCAGGGCCAGCGCAATGTGCAATATGCTCACATTGGTGCAATAGGATTGTGTGTTAGTAGGATTCACTGGGTTAGGGACTTTTCTTTTTTCTTTTTGTCTTTCACTGTGAGTTGTATTGGTTGGGGGGGGGGGTTGCACTAAGGGAAGCTCAGCCAATCTCATTGTACACATGTTGTACACTGACAATAAAGGTTTGAAATTTACTCTTCAGATATATTAACTTCATACTTCTGGAATCCCATTCTCATAAATTTAGTTCGGTCATAACTGGCAACCAGTGTATGTGATAAAACACCCCTTAGCAACCTGGCATGAGCGATGTCTTCCAAATCAGTCCCTAGTACAAATCCACACCACGTACGTTACAGTCATCCAGGCCTGACTTGAGAAAAAACAAGTT